>CAMPDV010004174.1:0-36518 GCA_946699065.1 Loxodes magnus | reverse complement strand
CTTCTTCACTTTTCAAAATACTTATTACTTCTCAAAGCATACTTTTAAAACTGTAATTCTATCTTCTTTTCTTACTTTACTTCTTCACTTTTCTATAGGCTAACTTTCATCTACAAGCAAATCTTGACAAAACGAATAAAGATTCGTGATTATTATATTATTACTAACATTTTGGATATTCTAAATCATATTTTAGTGCTTGCTACGAAAACTTATCATTAGATATTCTTTTCTTACTTTACTTCTTCACTTTTCAAAATACTTATTACTTCTCAAAGCATACTTTTAAAACTGAAATTCTATCTTCTTTTCTTACTTTACTTCTTCACTTTTCAAAATACTTATTACTTCTCAAAGCATACTCCTTAAAACTGAAATTCTATCTTCTTTTCTTACTTTACAACTTCACTTTTCTATAGGCTAACTTTCATCTACAAGCAAATCTTGACAAAACGAATAAAGATTCGTGATTATTATATTATTACTAACATTTTGGATATTCTAAATCATATTTTAGTGCTTGCTACGAAAACTTATCATTAGATATTCTTTTCTTACTTTACTTCTTCACTTTTCAAAATACTTATTACTTCTCAAAGCATACTTTTAAAACTGTAATTCTATCTTCTTTTCTTACTTTACTTCTTCACTTTTCTATAGGCTAACTTTCATCTACAAGCAAATCTTGACAAAACGAATAAAGATTCGTGATTATTATATTATTACTAACATTTTGGATATTCTAAATCATATTTTAGTGCTTGCTACGAAAACTTATCATTAGATATTCTTTTCTTACTTTACTTCTTCACTTTTCAAAATACTTATTACTTCTCAAAGCATACTTTTAAACTGAAATTCTATCTTCTTTTCTTACTTTACTTCTTCACTTTTCAAAATACTTATTACTTCTCAAAGCATACTCCTTAAAACTGAAATTCTATCTTCTTTTCTTACTTTACAACTTCACTTTTCTATAGGCTAACTTTCATCTACAAGCAAATCTTGACAAAACGAATAAAGATTCGTGATTATTATATTATTACTAACATTTTGGATATTCTAAATTATATTTTAGTGCTTGCTACGAAAACTTATCATTAGATATTCTTTTCTTACTTTACTTCTTCACTTTTCAAAATACTTATTACTTCTCAAAGCATACTCCTTGAAATTCTATCTTCTTTTCTTACTTTAACTTCACTTTTCTATAGGCTAAATCTCTACAAAACGAATCGTTCTAACATTTCTTCACTTTACTTCATTAGATATTCACTTTTTCTTCACTTTTCAAAATACTTATTACTTCTCAAAGCATACTTTTAAAACTGTAATTCTTCTTCTTTTCTTACTTTACTTCTTCACTTTTCTATAGGCTAACTTTCATCTACAAGCAAATCTTGACAAAACGAATAAAGATTCGTGATTATTATATTATTACTAACATTTTGGATATTCTAAATCATATTTTAGTGCTTGCTACGAAAACTTATCATTAGATATTCTTTTCTTACTTTACTTCTTCACTTTTCAAAATACTTATTACTTCTCAAGCATACTCCTTAAAACTGAAATTCTATCTTCTTTTCTTACTTTACAACTTCACTTTTCTATAGGCTAACTTTCATCTACAAGCAAATCTTGACAAAACGAATAAAGATTCGTGATTATTATATTATTACTAACATTTTGGATATTCTAAATCATATTTTAGTGCTTGCTACGAAAACTTATCATTAGATATTCTTTTCTTACTTTACTTCTTCACTTTTCAAAATACTTATTACTTCTCAAAGCATACTTTTAAAACTGTAATTCTATCTTCTTTTCTTACTTTACTTCTTCACTTTTCTATAGGCTAACTTTCATCTACAAGCAAATCTTGACAAAACGAATAAAGATTCGTGATTATTATATTATTACTAACATTTTGGATATTCTAAATCATATTTTAGTGCTTGCTACGAAAACTTATCATTAGATATTCTTTTCTTACTTTACTTCTTCACTTTTCAAAATACTTATTACTTCTCAAAGCATACTTTTAAAACTGAAATTCTATCTTCTTTTCTTACTTTACTTCTTCACTTTTCAAAATACTTATTACTTCTCAAAGCATACTCCTTAAAACTGAAATTCTATCTTCTTTTCTTACTTTACAACTTCACTTTTCTATAGGCTAACTTTCATCTACAAGCAAATCTTGACAAAAACGAATAAAGATTCGTGATTATTATATTATTACTAACATTTTGGATATTCTAAATCATATTTTAGTGCTTGCTACGAAAACTTATCATTAGATATTCTTTTCTTACTTTACTTCTTCACTTTTCAAAATACTTATTACTTCTCAAAGCATACTTTTAAAACTGTAATTCTATCTTCTTTTCTTACTTTACTTCTTCACTTTTCTATAGGCTAACTTTCATCTACAAGCAAATCTTGACAAAACGAATAAAGATTCGTGATTATTATATTATTACTAACATTTTGGATATTCTAAATCATATTTTAGTGCTTGCTACGAAAACTTATCATTAGATATTCTTTTCTTACTTTACTTCTTCACTTTTCAAAATACTTATTACTTCTCAAAGTAATTCTATCTTCTTTTCTTACTTTTTCTTCACTTTTCTAAACTGCAAATTCTATTCGTTCTAACATTTTGGATATTCTTACTTTACTTCTTCACTTTTCACTTTTCAAAATACTTATTACTTCTCAAAGCATACTCCTTAAAACTGAAATTCTATCTTCTTTTCTTACTTTACAACTTCACTTTTCTATAGGCTAACTTTCATCTACAAGCAAATCTTGACAAAACGAATAAAGATTCGTGATTATTATATTATTACTAACATTTTGGATATTCTAAATCATATTTTAGTGCTTGCTACGAAAACTTATCATTAGATATTCTTTTCTTACTTTACTTCTTCACTTTTCAAAATACTTATTACTTCTCAAAGCATACTTTTAAAACTGTAATTCTATCTTCTTTTCTTACTTTACTTCTTCACTTTTCTATAGGCTAACTTTCATCTACAAGCAAATCTTGACAAAACGAATAAAGATTCGTGATTATTATATTATTACTAACATTTTGGATATTCTAAATCATATTTTAGTGCTTGCTACGAAAACTTATCATTAGATATTCTTTTCTTACTTTACTTCTTCACTTTTCAAAATACTTATTACTTCTCAAAGCATACTTTTAAAACTGAAATTCTATCTTCTTTTCTTACTTTACTTCTTCACTTTTCAAAATACTTATTACTTCTCAAAGCATACTCCTTAAAACTGAAATTCTATCTTCTTTTCTTACTTTACAACTTCACTTTTCTATAGGCTAACTTTCATCTACAAGCAAATCTTGACAAAACGAATAAAGATTCGTGATTATTTTATTATTACTAACATTTTGGATATTCTAAATCATATTTTAGTGCTTGCTACGAAAACTTATCATTAGATATTCTTTTCTTACTTTACTTCTTCACTTTTCAAAATACTTATTACTTCTCAAAGCATACTTTTAAAACTGTAATTCTATCTTCTTTTCTTACTTTACTTCTTTTCATAGGCTTTTCATCTACAAGCAAATCTTGACAAAACGAATAAAGATTCGTGATTATTATATTATTACTAACATTTTGGATATCTAAATCATATTTTAGTGCTTGCTACGAAAACTTATCATTAGATATTCTTTTCTTACTTTACTTCTTCACTTTTCAAAATACTTATTACTTCTCAAAGCATACTTTTAAAACTGTAATTCTATCTTCTTTTCTTACTTTACTTCTTCACTTTTCTATAGGCTAACTTTCATCTACAAGCAAATCTTGACAAAACGAATAAAGATTCGTGATTATTATATTATTACTAACATTTTGGATATTCTAAATCATATTTTAGTGCTTGCTACGAAAACTTATCATTAGATATTCTTTTCTTACTTTACTTCTTCACTTTTCAAAATACTTATTACTTCTCAAAGCATACTCCTTAAAACTGAAATTCTATCTTCTTTTCTTACTTTACAACTTCACTTTTCTATAGGCTAACTTTCATCTACAAGCAAATCTTGACAAAACGAATAAAGATTCGTGATTATTATATTATTACTAACATTTTGGATATTCTAAATCATATTTTAGTGCTTGCTACGAAAACTTATCATTAGATATTCTTTTCTTACTTTACTTCTTCACTTTTCAAAATACTTATTACTTCTCAAAGCATACTTTTAAAACTGTAATTCTATCTTCTTTTCTTACTTTACTTCTTCACTTTTCTATAGGCTAACTTTCATCTACAAGCAAATCTTGACAAAACGAATAAAGATTCGTGATTATTATATTATTACTAACATTTTGGATATTCTAAATCATATTTTAGTGCTTGCTACGAAAACTTATCATTAGATATTCTTTTCTTACTTTACTTCTTCACTTTTCAAAATACTTATTACTTCTCAAAGCATACTTTTAAAACTGAAATTCTATCTTCTTTTCTTACTTTACTTCTTCACTTTTCAAAATACTTATTACTTCTCAAAGCATACTCCTTAAAACTGAAATTCTATCTTCTTTTCTTACTTTACAACTTCACTTTTCTATAGGCTAACTTTCATCTACAAGCAAATCTTGACAAAACGAATAAAGATTCGTGATTATTATATTATTACTAACATTTTGGATATTCTAACTTATATTTTAGTGCTTGCTACGAAAACTTATCATTAGATATTCTTTTCTTACTTTACTTCTTCACTTTTCAAAATACTTATTACTTCTCAAAGCATACTTTTAAAACTGAAATTCTATCTTCTTTTCTTACTTTACTTCTTCACTTTTCAAAATACTTATTACTTCTCAAAGCATACTCCTTAAAACTGAAATTCTATCTTCTTTTCTTACTTTACAACTTCACTTTTCTATAGGCTAACTTTCATCTACAAGCAAATCTTGACAAAACGAATAAAGATTCGTGATTATTATATTATTACTAACATTTTGGATATTCTAACTTATATTTTAGTGCTTGCTACGAAAACTTATCATTAGATATTCTTTTCTTACTTTACTTCTTCACTTTTCAAAATACTTATTACTTCTCAAAGCATACTTTTAAAACTGAAATTCTATCTTCTTTTCTTACTTTACTTCTTCACTTTTCAAAATACTTATTACTTCTCAAAGCATACTCCTTAAAACTGAAATTCTATCTTCTTTTCTTACTTTACAACTTCACTTTTCTATAGGCTAACTTTCATCTACAAGCAAATCTTGACAAAACGAATAAAGATTCGTGATTATTATATTATTACTAACATTTTGGATATTCTCAAATCATATTTTAGTGCTTGCTACGAAAACTTATCATTAGATATTCTTTTCTTACTTTACTTCTTCACTTTTCAAAATACTTATTACTTCTCAAAGCATACTCCTTAAAACTGAAATTCTATCTTCTTTTCTTACTTTACAACTTCACTTTTCTATAGGCTAACTTTCATCTACAAGCAAATCTTGACAAAACGAATAAAGATTCGTGATTATTATATTATTACTAACATTTTGGATATTCTAAATCATATTTTAGTGCTTGCTACGAAAACTTATCATTAGATATTCTTTTCTTACTTTACTTCTTCACTTTTCAAAATACTTATTACTTCTCAAAGCATACTTTTAAAACTGAAATTCTATCTTCTTTTCTTACTTTACTACTTTTCTATAGGCTAACTTTCATCTACAAGCAAATCTTGACAAACTTTAAGATTCTTGATTACTTTATTATAGGCTAACTTTCATCTACAAGCAAATCTTGACAAAACGAATAAAGATTCGTGATTATTATATTATTACTAACATTTTGGATATTCTAAATCATATTTTAGTGCTTGCTACGAAAACTTATCATTAGATATTCTTTTCTTACTTTACTTCTTCACTTTTCAAAATACTTATTACTTCTCAAAGCATACTTTTAAAACTGAAATTCTATCTTCTTTTCTTACTTTACTTCTTCACTTTTCAAAATACTTATTACTTCTCAAAGCATACTCCTTAAAACTGAAATTCTATCTTCTTTTCTTACTTTACAACTTCACTTTTCTATAGGCTAACTTTCATCTACAAGCAAATCTTGACAAAACGAATAAAGATTCGTGATTATTATATTATTACTAACATTTTGGATATTCTAAATCATATTTTAGTGCTTGCTACGAAAACTTATCATTAGATATTCTTTTCTTACTTTACTTCTTCACTTTTCAAAATACTTATTACTTCTCAAAGCATACTTTTAAAACTGAAATTCTATCTTCTTTTCTTACTTTACAACTTCACTTTTCTATAGACAAAAGCAAATCTTGACAAAACGAATAAAGATTCGTGATTATTATATTATTACTAACATTTTGGATATTCTAAATCATATTTTAGTGCTTGCTACGAAAACTTATCATTAGATATTCTTTTCTTACTTTACTTCTTCACTTTTCAAAATACTTATTACTTCTCAAAGCATACTCCTTAAAACTGAAATTCTATCTTCTTTTCTTACTTTACAACTTCACTTTTCTATAGGCTAACTTTCATCTACAAGCAAATCTTGACAAAACGAATAAAGATTCGTGATTATTATATTATTACTAACATTTTGGATATTCTAAATCATATTTTAGTGCTTGCTACGAAAACTTATCATTAGATATTCTTTTCTTACTTTACTTCTTCACTTTTCAAAATACTTATTACTTCTCAAAGCATACTTTTAAAACTGAAATTCTATCTTCTTTTCTTACTTTACTTCTTCACTTTTCAAAATACTTATTACTTCTCAAAGCATACTCCTTAAAACTGAAATTCTATCTTCTTTTCTTACTTTACAACTTCACTTTTCTATAGGCTAACTTTCATCTACAAGCAAATCTTGACAAAACGAATAAAGATTCGTGATTATTATATTATTACTAACATTTTGGATATTCTAAATCATATTTTAGTGCTTGCTACGAAAACTTATCATTAGATATTCTTTTCTTACTTTACTTCTTCACTTTTCAAAATACTTATTACTTCTCAAAGCATACTTTTAAAACTGTAATTCTATCTTCTTTTCTTACTTTACTTCTTCACTTTTCTATAGGCTAACTTTCATCTACAAGCAAATCTTGACAAAACGAATAAAGATTCGTGATTATTATATTATTACTAACATTTTGGATATTCTAAATCATATTTTAGTGCTTGCTACGAAAACTTATCATTAGATATTCTTTTCTTACTTTACTTCTTCACTTTTCAAAATACTTATTACTTCTCAAAGCATACTTTTAAAACTGAAATTCTATCTTCTTTTCTTACTTTACTTCTTCACTTTTCAAAATACTTATTACTTCTCAAAGCATACTCCTTAAAACTGAAATTCTATCTTCTTTTCTTACTTTACAACTTCACTTTTCTATAGGCTAACTTTCATCTACAAGCAAATCTTGACAAAACGAATAAAGATTCGTGATTATTATATTATTACTAACATTTTGGATATTCTAAATCATATTTTAGTGCTTGCTACGAAAACTTATCATTAGATATTCTTTTCTTACTTTACTTCTTCACTTTTCAAAATACTTATTACTTCTCAAAGCATACTTTTAAAACTGAAATTCTATCTTCTTTTCTTACTTTACTATCTACTTATTACTTTTACTTACTTTATCTTCTTTTCTTACTTTACAACTTCACTATAGGCTAACTTTCATCTACAAGCAAATCTTGACAAAACGAATAAAGATTCGTGATTATTATATTATTACTAACATTTTGGATATTCTAAATCATATTTTAGTGCTTGCTACGAAAACTTATCATTAGATATTCTTTTCTTACTTTACTTCTTCACTTTTCAAAATACTTATTACTTCTCAAAGCATACTCCTTAAAACTGAAATTCTATCTTCTTTTCTTACTTTACAACTTCACTTTTCTATAGGCTAACTTTCATCTACAAGCAAATCTTGACAAAACGAATAAAGATTCGTGATTATTATATTATTACTAACATTTTGGATATTCTAAATCATATTTTAGTGCTTGCTACGAAAACTTATCATTAGATATTCTTTTCTTACTTTACTTCTTCACTTTTCAAAATACTTATTACTTCTCAAAGCATACTTTTAAAACTGAAATTCTAATTCTATCTTCTTTTCTTACTTTACTTCTTCACTTTTCACTATAGGCTAACTTTCATCTACAAGCAAATCTTGACAAAACGAATAAAGATTCGTGATTATTATATTATTACTAACATTTTGGATATTCTAAATCATATTTTAGTGCTTGCTACGAAAACTTATCATTAGATATTCTTTTCTTACTTTACTTCTTCACTTTTCAAAATACTTATTACTTCTCAAAGCATACTTTTAAAACTGAAATTCTATCTTCTTTTCTTACTTTACTTCTTCACTTTTCAAAATACTTATTACTTCTCAAAGCATACTCCTTAAAACTGAAATTCTATCTTCTTTTCTTACTTTACAACTTCACTTTTCTATAGGCTAACTTTCATCTACAAGCAAATCTTGACAAAACGAATAAAGATTCGTGATTATTATATTATTACTAACATTTTGGATATTCTAAATCATATTTTAGTGCTTGCTACGAAAACTTATCATTAGATATTCTTTTCTTACTTTACTTCTTCACTTTTCAAAATACTTATTACTTCTCAAAGCATACTCCTTAAAACTGAAATTCTATCTTCTTTTCTTACTTTACAACTTCACTTTTCTATAGGCTAACTTTCATCTACAAGCAAATCTTGACAAAACGAATAAAGATTCGTGATTATTATATTATTACTAACATTTTGGATATTCTAAATCATATTTTAGTGCTTGCTACGAAAACTTATCATTAGATATTCTTTTCTTACTTTACTTCTTCACTTTTCAAAATACTTATTACTTCTCAAAGCATACTTTTAAAACTGAAATTCTATCTTCTTTTCTTACTTTACTTCTTCACTTTTCAAAATACTTATTACTTCTCAAAGCATACTCCTTAAAACTGAAATTCTATCTTCTTTTCTTACTTTACAACTTCACTTTTCTATAGGCTAACTTTCATCTACAAGCAAATCTTGACAAAACGAATAAAGATTCGTGATTATTATATTATTACTAACATTTTGGACTAAATTATTTTAGTGCTTGCTACGAAAACTTATTTAGATATTCTTTTCTTACTTTAACTTTTCATACTTATTACTTCTCAAAGCATACTTTTAAAACTGAAATTCTATCTTCTTTTCTTACTTTACTTCTTCACTTTTCAAAATACTTATTACTTCTCAAAGCATACTCCTTAAAACTGAAATTCTATCTTCTTTTCTTACTTTACAACTTCACTTTTCTATAGGCTAACTTTCATCTACAAGCAAATCTTGACAAAACGAATAAAGATTCGTGATTATTATATTATTACTAACATTTTGGATATTCTAAATCATATTTTAGTGCTTGCTACGAAAACTTATCATTAGATATTCTTTTCTTACTTTACTTCTTCACTTTTCAAAATACTTATTACTTCTCAAAGCATACTTTTAAAACTGTAATTCTATCTTCTTTTCTTACTTTACTTCTTCACTTTTCTATAGGCTAACTTTCATCTACAAGCAAATCTTGACAAAACGAATAAAGATTCGTGATTATTATATTATTACTAACATTTTGGATATTCTAAATCATATTTTAGTGCTTGCTACGAAAACTTATCATTAGATATTCTTTTCATCTACAAGCAAATTTACTTCTTCACTTTTCAAAATACTTATTACTTCTAAATCATACTTTTAAAACTGCTACGAATTCTATCTTCTTTTCTTACTTTACTTCTTCACTTTTCAAAATACTTATTACTTCTCAAAGCATACTTTTAAAACTGTAATTCTATCTTCTTTTCTTACTTTACTTCTTCACTTTTCTATAGGCTAACTTTCATCTACAAGCAAATCTTGACAAAACGAATAAAGATTCGTGATTATTATATATTACTAACATTTTGGATATTCTAAATCATATTTTAGTGCTTGCTACGAAAACTTATCATTAGATATTCTTTTCTTACTTTACTTCTTCACTTTTCTACTTATTACTTCTCAAAGCATACTTTTAAAACTGCTTCTTCACTTTTCAAAATACTTATTACTTCTCAAAGCATACTCCTTAAAACTGAAATTCTATCTTCTTTTCTTACTTTACAACTTCACTTTTCTATAGGCTAACTTTCATCTACAAGCAAATCTTGACAAAACGAATAAAGATTCGTGATTATTATATTATTACTAACATTTTGGATATTCTAAATCATATTTTAGTGCTTGCTACGAAAACTTATCATTAGATATTCTTTTCTTACTTTACTTCTTCACTTTTCAAAATACTTATTACTTCTCAAAGCATACTTTTAAAACTGAAATTCTTAAAACTGCATAATTCTATCTTCTTTTCTTACTTTACAACTTCACTTTTCTATAGGCTAACTTTCATCTACAAGCAAATCTTGACAAAACGAATAAAGATTCGTGATTATTATATTATTACTAACATTTTGGATATTCTAAATCATATTTTAGTGCTTGCTACGAAAACTTATCATTAGATATTCTTTTCTTACTTTACTTCTTCACTTTTCAAAATACTTATTACTTCTCAAAGCATACTTTTAAAACTGTAATTCTATCTTCTTTTCTTACTTTACTTCTTCACTTTTCTATAGGCTAACTTTCATCTACAAGCAAATCTTGACAAAACTAAAGATTCGTGATTCTTACTATTTTACTATAGGCTAACTTTCATCTACAAGCAAATCTTGACAAAACGAATAAAGATTCGTGATTATTATATTATTACTAACATTTTGGATATTCTAAATCATATTTTAGTGCTTGCTACGAAAACTTATCATTAGATATTCTTTTCTTACTTTACTTCTTCACTTTTCAAAATACTTATTACTTCTCAAAGCATACTCCTTAAAACTGAAATTCTATCTTCTTTTCTTACTTTACAACTTCACTTTTCTATAGGCTAACTTTCATCTACAAGCAAATCTTGACAAAACGAATAAAGATTCGTGATTATTATATTATTACTAACATTTTGGATATTCTAAATCATATTTTAGTGCTTGCTACGAAAACTTATCATTAGATATTCTTTTCTTACTTTACTTCTTCACTTTTCAAAATACTTATTACTTCTCAAAGCATACTTTTAAAACTGTAATTCTATCTTCTTTTCTTACTTTACTTCTTCACTTTTCTATAGGCTAACTTTCATCTACAAGCAAATCTTGACAAAACGAATAAAGATTCGTGATTATTATATTATTACTAACATTTTGGATATTCTAAATCATATTTTAGTGCTTGCTACGAAAACTTATCATTAGATATTCTTTTCTTACTTTACTTCTTCACTTTTCAAAATACTTATTACTTCTCAAAGCATACTTTTAAAACTGAAATTCTATCTTCTTTTCTTACTTTACTTCTTCACTTTTCAAAATACTTATTACTTCTCAAAGCATACTCCTTAAAACTGAAATTCTATCTTCTTTTCTTACTTTACAACTTCACTTTTCTATAGGCTAACTTTCATCTACAAGCAAATCTTGACAAAACGAATAAAGATTCGTGATTA
Source organism: Loxodes magnus (assembly GCA_946699065.1). NCBI lineage: Eukaryota > Ciliophora > Karyorelictea > Loxodida > Loxodidae > Loxodes > Loxodes magnus. The sequence continues at coordinate 24,781 of CAMPDV010004174.1, read as the reverse complement.
TTATATTATTACTAACATTTTGGATATTCTAAATCATATTTTAGTGCTTGCTACGAAAACTTATCATTAGATATTCTTTTCTTACTTTACTTCTTCACTTTTCAAAATACTTATTACTTCTCAAAGCATACTCCTTAAAACTGAAATTCTATCTTCTTTTCTTACTTTACAACTTCACTTTTCTATAGGCTAACTTTCATCTACAAGCAAATCTTGACAAAACGAATAAAGATTCGTGATTATTATATTATTACTAACATTTTGGATATTCTAAATCATATTTTAGTGCTTGCTACGAAAACTTATCATTAGATATTCTTTTCTTACTTTACTTCTTCACTTTTCAAAATACTTATTACTTCTCAAAGCATACTTTTAAAACTGTAATTCTATCTTCTTTTCTTACTTTACTTCTTCACTTTTCTATAGGCTAACTTTCATCTACAAGCAAATCTTGACAAAACGAATAAAGATTCGTGATTATTATATTATTACTAACATTTTGGATATTCTAAATCATATTTTAGTGCTTGCTACGAAAACTTATCATTAGATATTCTTTTCTTACTTTACTTCTTCACTTTTCAAAATACTTATTACTTCTCAAAGCATACTTTTAAAACTGAAATTCTATCTTCTTTTCTTACTTTACTTCTTCACTTTTCAAAATACTTATTACTTCTCAAAGCATACTCCTTAAAACTGAAATTCTATCTTCTTTTCTTACTTTACAACTTCACTTTTCTATAGGCTAACTTTCATCTACAAGCAAATCTTGACAAAACGAATAAAGATTCGTGATTATTATATTATTACTAACATTTTGGATATTCTAAATCATATTTTAGTGCTTGCTACGAAAACTTATCATTAGATATTCTTTTCTTACTTTACTTCTTCACTTTTCAAAATACTTATTACTTCTCAAAGCATACTTTTAAAACTGTTCTATCTTCTTTTCTTACTTTACTTCTTCACTTTTCTACTTATTACTTCTCAAAGCATACTCCTTACTGAAATTCTATCTTCTTCACTTTCTATAGGCTAACTTTCATCTACAAGCAAATCTTGACAAAACGAATAAAGATTCGTGATTATTATATTATTACTAACATTTTGGATATTCTAACTTATATTTTAGTGCTTGCTACGAAAACTTATCATTAGATATTCTTTTCTTACTTTACTTCTTCACTTTTCAAAATACTTATTACTTCTCAAAGCATACTTTTAAAACTGAAATTCTATCTTCTTTTCTTACTTTACTTCTTCACTTTTCAAAATACTTATTACTTCTCAAAGCATACTCCTTAAAACTGAAATTCTATCTTCTTTTCTTACTTTACAACTTCACTTTTCTATAGGCTAACTTTCATCTACAAGCAAATCTTGACAAAACGAATAAAGATTCGTGATTATTATATTATTACTAACATTTTGGATATTCTAAATCATATTTTAGTGCTTGCTACGAAAACTTATCATTAGATATTCTTTTCTTACTTTACTTCTTCACTTTTCAAAATACTTATTACTTCTCAAAGCATACTTTTAAAACTGTAATTCTATCTTCTTTTCTTACTTTACTTCTTCACTTTTCTATAGGCTAACTTTCATCTACAAGCAAATCTTGACAAAACGAATAAAGATTCGTGATTATTATATTATTACTAACATTTTGGATATTCTAAATCATATTTTAGTGCTTGCTACGAAAACTTATCATTAGATATTCTTTTCTTACTTTACTTCTTCACTTTTCAAAATACTTATTACTTCTCAAAGCATACTTTTAAAACTGAAATTCTATCTTCTTTTCTTACTTTACTTCTTCACTTTTCAAAATACTTATTACTTCTCAAAGCATACTCCTTAAAACTGAAATTCTATCTTCTTTTCTTACTTTACAACTTCACTTTTCTATAGGCTAACTTTCATCTACAAGCAAATCTTGACAAAACGAATAAAGATTCGTGATTATTATATTATTACTAACATTTTGGATATTCTAAATCATATTTTAGTGCTTGCTACGAAAACTTATCATTAGATATTCTTTTCTTACTTTACTTCTTCACTTTTCAAAATACTTATTACTTCTCAAAGCATACTTTTAAAACTGTAATTCTATCTTCTTTTCTTACTTTACTTCTTCACTTTTCTATAGGCTAACTTTCATCTACAAGCAAATCTTGACAAAACGAATAAAGATTCGTGATTATTATATTATTACTAACATTTTGGATATTCTAAATCATATTTTAGTGCTTGCTACGAAAACTTATCATTAGATATTCTTTTCTTACTTTACTTCTTCACTTTTCAAAATACTTATTACTTCTCAAAGCATACTTTTAAAACTGAAATTCTATCTTCTTTTCTTACTTTACTTCTTCACTTTTCAAAATACTTATTACTTCTCAAAGCATACTCCTTAAAACTGAAATTCTATCTTCTTTTCTTACTTTACAACTTCACTTTTCTATAGGCTAACTTTCATCTACAAGCAAATCTTGACAAAACGAATAAAGATTCGTGATTATTATATTATTACTAACATTTTGGATATTCTAAATCATATTTTAGTGCTTGCTACGAAAACTTATCATTAGATATTCTTTTCTTACTTTACTTCTTCACTTTTCAAAATACTTATTACTTCTCAAAGCATACTCCTTAAAACTGTAATTCTATCTTCTTTTCTTACTTTACAACTTCACTTTTCTATAGGCTAACTTTCATCTACAAGCAAATCTTGACAAAACGAATAAAGATTCGTGATTATTATATTATTACTAACATTTTGGATATTCTAAATCATATTTTAGTGCTTGCTACGAAAACTTATCATTAGATATTCTTTTCTTACTTTACTTCTTCACTTTTCAAAATACTTATTACTTCTCAAAGCATACTTTTAAAACTGTAATTCTATCTTCTTTTCTTACTTTACTTCTTTTCACTTTTCTATAGGCTAACTTTCATCTACAAGCAAATCTTGACAAAACGAATAAAGATTCGTGATTATTATATTATTACTAACATTTTGGATATTCTAAATCATATTTTAGTGCTTGCTACGAAAACTTATCATTAGATATTCTTTTCTGATACTTTTTCGTCAAGCACTCAAAATACTTATTACTATCCAAAATGCATAGTAATAATATAATAACACGTAATCTTTATTCGTTTTGTCAAGATTTGCTTCTTCACTTTTAGCCTATAGGCTAACTTTCATCTACAAAAGCAGATATCAGTTTTACAAAACGAATAAAGATTTTGTGATTAAGTAAAGTATATCTAATGACTAACATTTTCGTAGATACTAAAATATGATTTAGAATATCCAAAATGTTAGTAATAATATAATAATCACGAATCTTTATTCGTTTTGTCAAGATTTGCTTGTAGATGAAAGTTAGCCTATAGAAAAGTGAAGAAGTAAAGTAAGAAAAGAAGATAGAATTACAGTTTTAAAAGTATGCTTTGAGAAGTAATAAGTATTTTGAAAAGTGAAGAAGTAAAGTAAGAAAAGAATATCTAATGATAAGTTTTCGTAGCAAGCACTAAAATATGATTTAGAATATCCAAAATGTTAGTAATAATATAATAATCACGAATCTTTATTCGTTTTGTCAAGATTTGCTTGTAGATGAAAGTTAGCCTATAGAAAAGTGAAGTTGTAAAGTAAGAAAAGAAGATAGAATTTCAGTTTTAAGGAGTATGCTTTGAGAAGTAATAAGTATTTTGAAAAGTGAAGAAGTAAAGTAAGAAAAGAAGATAGAATTTCAGTTTTAAAAGTATGCTTTTGAGAAGTAATAAGTATTTTGAAAAGTGAAGAAGTAAAGTAAGAAAAGAATATCTAATGATAAGTTTTCGTAGCAAGCACTAAAATATGATTTAGAATATCCAAAATGTTAGTAATAATATAATAATCACGAATCTTTATTCGTTTTGTCAAGATTTGCTTGTAGATGAAAGTTAGCCTATAGAAAAGTGAAGAAGTAAAGTAAGAAAAGAAGATAGAATTACAGTTTTAAAAGTATGCTTTGAGAAGTAATAAGTATTTTGAAAAGTGAAGAAGTAAAGTAAGAAAAGAATATCTAATGATAAGTTTTCGTAGCAAGCACTAAAATATGATTTAGAATATCCAAAATGTTAGTAATAATATAATAATCACGAATCTTTATTCGTTTTGTCAAGATTTGCTTGTAGATGAAAGTTAGCCTATAGAAAAGTGAAGTTGTAAAGTAAGAAAAGAAGATAGAATTTCAGTTTTAAGGAGTATGCTTTGAGAAGTAATAAGTATTTTGAAAAGTGAAGAAGTAAAGTAAGAAAAGAAGATAGAATTTCAGTTTTAAAAGTATGCTTTGAGAAGTAATAAGTATTTTGAAAAGTGAAGAAGTAAAGTAAGAAAAGAATATCTAATGATAAGTTTTCGTAGCAAGCACTAAAATATGAGTTAGAATATCCAAAATGTTAGTAATAATATAATAATCACGAATCTTTATTCGTTTTGTCAAGATTTGCTTGTAGATGAAAGTTAGCCTATAGAAAAGTGAAGAAGTTGTAAAGTTTTAAAAGTATGCTTTGAGAAGTAATAAGTATAGAAGAAGTAAAGTTCTAATGATAAGTTTTCGTAGCAAGGAGTATGCACGAATCTTTATTCGAAGAAGATAATAATAGTGAAGTTTTAAGAAAAGTGAAGAAGTAAAAGTAATAAGTATTTTGAAAAGTGAAGATAAAGAAGAAAAGAAGATAGAATTCAGTTTTAAAAGTATGCTTTGAGAAGTAATAAGTATTTTGAAAAGTGAAGAAGTAAAGTAAGAAAAGAATATCTAATGATAAGTTTTCGTAGCAAGCACTAAAATATGAGTTAGAATATCCAAAATGTTAGTAATAATATAATAATCACGAATCTTTATTCGTTTTGTCAAGATTTGCTTGTAGATGAAAGTTAGCCTATAGAAAAGTGAAGTTGTAAAGTAAAGTAAGAAAGTATGCTTTGAAGTAATAGTAATTACAGTTTTAAAAGTATGCTTTGAGAAGTAATAAGTATTTGAAAAGTGAAGAAGTAAAGTAAGAAAAGAATATCTAATGATAAGTTTTCGTAGCAAGCACTAAAATATGATTTAGAATATCCAAAATGTTAGTAATAATATAATAATCACGAATCTTTATTCGTTTTGTCAAGATTTGCTTGTAGATGAAAGTTAGCCTATAGAAAAGTGAAGTTGTAAAGTAAGAAAAGAAGATAGAATTTCAGTTTTAAGGAGTATGCTTTGAGAAGTAATAAGTATTTTGAAAAGTGAAGAAGTAAAGTAAGAAAAGAAGATAGAATTTCAGTTTTAAAAGTATGCTTTGAGAAGTAATAAGTATTTTGAAAAGTGAAGAAGTAAAGTAAGAAAAGAATATCTAATGATAAGTTTTCGTAGCAAGCACTAAAATATGATTTAGAATATCCAAAATGTTAGTAATAATATAATAATCACGAATCTTTATTCGTTTTGTCAAGATTTGCTTGTAGATGAAAGTTAGCCTATAGAAAAGTGAAGAAGTAAAGTAAGAAAAGAAGATAGAATTACAGTTTTAAAAGTATGCTTTGAGAAGTAATAAGTATTTTGAAAAGTGAAGAAGTAAAGTAAGAAAAGAATATCTAATGATAAGTTTTCGTAGCAAGCACTAAAATATGATTTAGAATATCCAAAATGTTAGTAATAATATAATAATCACGAATCTTTATTCGTTTTGTCAAGATTTGCTTGTAGATGAAAGTTAGCCTATAGAAAAGTGAAGTTGTAAAGTAAGAAAAGAAGATAGAATTTCAGTTTTAAGGAGTATGCTTTGAGAAGTAATAAGTATTTTGAAAAGTGAAGAAGTAAAGTAAGAAAAGAATAGAATCTTTTAATATGAGAAGTAATAAGTATTTTGAAAAGTGAAGAAGTAAAGTAAGAAAAGAATATCTAATGATAAGTTTTCGTAGCAAGCACTAAAATATAAGTTAGAATATCCAAAATGTTAGTAATAATATAATAATCACGAATCTTTATTCGTTTTGTCAAGATTTGCTTGTAGATGAAAGTTAGCCTATAGAAAAGTGAAGTTGTAAAGTAAGAAAAGAAGATAGAATTTCAGTTTTAAGGAGTATGCTTTGAGAAGTAATAAGTATTTTGAAAAGTGAAGAAGTAAAGTAAGAAAAGAAGATAGAATTTCAGTTTTAAAAGTATGCTTTGAGAAGTAATAAGTATTTTGAAAAGTGAAGAAGTAAAGTAAGAAAAGAATATCTAATGATAAGTTTTCGTAGCAAGCACTAAAATATGATTTAGAATATCCAAAATGTTAGTAATAATATAATAATCACGAATCTTTATTCGTTTTGTCAAGATTTGCTTGTAGATGAAAGTTAGCCTATAGAAAAGTGAAGTTGTAAAGTAAGAAAAGAAGATAGAATTTCAGTTTTAAGGAGTATGCAGAAGTAATTATTTTGAAAAGTGAGTAAAGTGCAGTTTTAAAAGTATGCTTTGAGAAGTAATAAGTATTTTGAAAAGTGAAGAAGTAAAGTAAGAAAAGAATATCTAATGATAAGTTTTCGTAGCAAGCACTAAAATATGATTTAGAATATCCAAAATGTTAGTAATAATATAATAATCACGAATCTTTATTCGTTTTGTCAAGATTTGCTTGTAGATGAAAGTTAGCCTATAGAAAAGTGAAGAAGTAAAGTAAGAAAAGAAGATAGAATTACAGTTTTAAAAGTATGCTTTGAGAAGTAATAAGTATTTTGAAAAGTGAAGAAGTAAAGTAAGAAAAGAATATCTAATGATAAGTTTTCGTAGCAAGCACTAAAATATGATTTAGAATATCCAAAATGTTAGTAATAATATAATAATCACGAAATCTTTATTCGTTTTGTCAAGATTTGCTTGTAGATGAAAGTTAGCCTATAGAAAAGTGAAGTTGTAAAGTAAGAAAAGAAGATAGAATTTCAGTTTTAAGGAGTATGCTTTGAGAAGTAATAAGTATTTTGAAAAGTGAAGAAGTAAAGTAAGAAAAGAAGATAGAATTACAGTTTTAAAAGTATGCTTTGAGAAGTAATAAGTATTTTGAAAAGTGAAGAAGTAAAGTAAGAAAAGAATATCTAATGATAAGTTTTCGTAGCAAGCACTAAAATATGATTAGAATATCCAAAATGTTAGTAATAATATAATAATCACGAATCTTTATTCGTTTTGTCAAGATTTGCTTGTAGATGAAAGTTAGCCTATAGAAAAGTGAAGTTGTAAAGTAAGAAAAGAAGATAGAATTTCAGTTTTAAGGAGTATGCTTTGAGAAGTAATAAGTATTTTGAAAAGTGAAGAAGTAAAGTAAGAAAAGAAGATAGAATTTCAGTTTTAATATGCTTTGAGAAGTAAATAAGTATTTTGAAAAGTGAAGAAGTAAAGTAAGAAAAGAATATCTAATGTAGCGTAAAGCACTAAAATATGATTTAGAATATCCAAAATGTTAGTAATAATATAATAATCACGAATCTTTATTCGTTTTGTCAAGATTTGCTTGTAGATGAAAGTTAGCCTATAGAAAAGTGAAGAAAGTAAAGTAAGAAAATGCTTTGAGAAGTATAAGTATTTTGAAAAGTGAAGAAGTAAAGTAAGAAAAGAAGATAGAATTTCAGTTTTAAAAGTATGCTTTGAGAAGTAATAAGTATTTTGAAAAGTGAAGAAGTAAAGTAAGAAAAGAATATCTAATGATAAGTTTTCGTAGCAAGCACTAAAATATGATTTAGAATATCCAAAATGTTAGTAATAATATAATAATCACGAATCTTTATTCGTTTTGTCAAGATTTGCTTGTAGATGAAAGTTAGCCTATAGAAAAGTGAAGTTGTAAAGTAAGAAAAGAAGATAGAATTTCAGTTTTAAGGAGTATGCTTTGAGAAGTAATAAGTATTTTGAAAAGTGAAGAAGTAAAGTAAGAAAAGAAGATAGAATTTCAGTTTTAAAAGTATGCTTTGAGAAGTAATAAGTATTTTGAAAAGTGAAGAAGTAAAGTAAGAAAAGAATATCTAATGATAAGTTTTCGTAGCAAGCACTAAAATATGATTTAGAATATCCAAAATGTTAGTAATAATATAATAATCACGAATCTTTATTCGTTTTGTCAAGATTTGCTTGTAGATGAAAGTTAGCCTATAGAAAAGTGAAGAAGTAAAGTAAGAAAAGAAGATAGAATTACAGTTTTAAAAGTATGCTTTGAGAAGTAATAAGTATTTTGAAAAGTGAAGAAGTAAAGTAAGAAAAGAATATCTAATGATAAGTTTTCGTAGCAAGCACTAAAATATGATTTAGAATATCCAAAATGTTAGTAATAATATAATAATCACGAATCTTTATTCGTTTTGTCAAGATTTGCTTGTAGATGAAAGTTAGCCTATAGAAAAGTGAAGTTGTAAAGTAAGAAAAGAAGATAGAATTTCAGTTTTAAGGAGTATGCTTTGAGAAGTAATAAGTATTTTGAAAAGTGAAGAAGTAAAGTAAGAAAAGAAGATAGAATTTCAGTTTTAAAAGTATGCTTTGAGAAGTAATAAGTATTTTGAAAAGTGAAGAAGTAAAGTAAGAAAAGAATATCTAATGATAAGTTTTCGTAGCAAGCACTAAAATATGATTTAGAATATCCAAAATGTTAGTAATAATATAATAATCACGAATCTTTATTCGTTTTGTCAAGATTTGCTTGTAGATGAAAGTTAGCCTATAGAAAAGTGAAGAAGTAAAGTAAGAAAAGAAGATAGAATTACAGTTTTTCAAAAGTATGCTTTGAGAAGTAATAAGTATTTTGAAAAGTGAAGAAGTAAAGTAAGAAAAGAATATCTAATGATAAGTTTTCGTAGCAAGCACTAAAATATGATTTAGAATATCCAAAATGTTAGTAATAATATAATAATCACGAATCTTTATTCGTTTTGTCAAGATTTGCTTGTAGATGAAAGTTAGCCTATAGAAAAGTGAAGTTGTAAAGTAAGAAAAGAAGATAGAATTTCAGTTTTAAGGAGTATGCTTTGAGAAGTGAAGAAGTAAAGTAAGAAAAGAAGATAGAATTTCAGTTTTAAAAGTATGCTTTGAGAAGTAATAAGTATTTTGAAAAGTGAAGAAGTAAAGTAAGAAAAGAATATCTAATGATAAGTTTTCGTAGCAAGCACTAAAATATGATTTAGAATATCCAAAATGTTAGTAATAATATAATAATCACGAATCTTTATTCGTTTTGTCAAGATTTGCTTGTAGATGAAAGTTAGCCTATAGAAAAGTGAAGTTGTAAAGTAAGAAAAGAAGATAGAATTTCAGTTTTAAGGAGTATGCTTTGAGAAGTAATAAGTATTTTGAAAAGTGAAGAAGTAAAGTAAGAAAAGAAGATAGAATTTCAGTTTTAAAAGTATGCTTTGAGAAGTAATAAGTATTTTGAAAAGTGAAGAAGTAAAGTAAGAAAAGAATATCTAATGATAAGTTTTCGTAGCAAGCACTAAAATATGATTTAGAATATCCAAAATGTTAGTAATAATATAATAATCACGAATCTTTATTCGTTTTGTCAAGATTTGCTTGTAGATGAAAGTTAGCCTATAGAAAAGTGAAGAAGTAAAGTAAGAAAAGAAGATAGAATTACAGTTTTAAAAGTATGCTTTGAGAAGTAATAAGTATTTTGAAAAGTGAAGAAGTAAAGTAAGAAAAGAATATCTAATGATAAGTTTTCGTAGCAAGCACTAAAATATGATTTAGAATATCCAAAATGTTAGTAATAATATAATAATCACGAATCTTTATTCGTTTTGTCAAGATTTGCTTGTAGATGAAAGTTAGCCTATAGAAAAGTGAAGTTGTAAAGTAAGAAAAGAAGATAGAATTTCAGTTTTAAGGAGTATGCTTTGAGAAGTAATAAGTATTTTGAAAAGTGAAGAAGTAAAGTAAGAAAAAGAATATCTAATGATAAGTTTTCGTAGCAAGCACTAAAATATGATTTAGAATATCCAAAATGTTAGTAATAATATAATAATCACGAATCTTTATTCGTTTTGTCAAGATTTGCTTGTAGATGAAAGTTAGCCTATAGAAAAGTGAAGTTGTAAAGTAAGAAAAGAAGATAGAATTTCAGTTTTAAGGAGTATGCTTTGAGAAGTAATAAGTATTTTGAAAAGTGAAGAAGTAAAGTAAGAAAAGAAGATAGAATTTCAGTTTTAAAAGTATGCTTTGAGAAGTAATAAGTATTTTGAAAAGTGAAGAAGTAAAGTAAGAAAAGAATATCTAATGATAAGTTTTCGTAGCAAGCACTAAAAAGTATGATTTAGAATATCCAAAAATGTATAGTAATAATATAATAATCACGAATCTTTATTCGTTTTGTCAAGATTTGCTTGTAGATGAAAGTTAGCCTATAGAAAAGTGAAGTTGTAAAGTAAGAAAAGAAGATAGAATTTCAGTTTTAAGGAGTATGCTTTGAGAAGTAATAAGTATTTTGAAAAGTGAAGAAGTAAAGTAAGAAAAGAAGATAGAATTTCAGTTTTAAAAGTATGCTTTGAGAAGTAATAAGTATTTTGAAAAGTGAAGAAGTAAAGTAAGAAAAGAATATCTAATGATAAGTTTTCGTAGCAAGCACTAAAATATGATTTAGAATATCCAAAATGTTAGTAATAATATAATAATCACGAATCTTTATTCGTTTTGTCAAGATTTGCTTGTAGATGAAAGTTAGCCTATAGAAAAGTGAAGAAGTAAAGTAAGAAAAGAAGATAGAATTACAGTTTTAAAAGTATGCTTTGAGAAGTAATAAGTATTTTGAAAAGTGAAGAAGTAAAGTAAGAAAAGAATATCTAATGATAAGTTTTCGTAGCAAGCACTAAAATATGATTTAGAATATCCAAAATGTTAGTAATAATAAAATAATCACGAATCTTTATTCGTTTTGTCAAGATTTGCTTGTAGATGAAAGTTAGCCTATAGAAAAGTGAAGTTGTAAAGTAAGAAAAGAAGATAGAATTTCAGTTTTAAGGAGTATGCTTTGAGAAGTAATAAGTATTTTGAAAAGTGAAGAAGTAAAGTAAGAAAAGAAGATAGAATTTCAGTTTTAAAAGTATGCTTTGAGAAGTAATAAGTATTTTGAAAAGTGAAGAAGTAAAGTAAGAAAAGAATATCTAATGATAAGTTTTCGTAGCAAGCACTAAAATATGATTTAGAATATCCAAAATGTTAGTAATAATATAATAATCACGAATCTTTATTCGTTTTGTCAAGATTTGCTTGTAGATGAAAGTTAGCCTATAGAAAAGTGAAGAAGTAAAGTAAGAAAAGAAGATAGAATTACAGTTTTAAAAGTATGCTTTGAGAAGTAATAAGTATTTTGAAAAGTGAAGAAGTAAAGTAAGAAAAGAATATCTAATGATAAGTTTTCGTAGCAAGCACTAAAATATGATTTAGAATATCCAAAATGTTAGTAATAATATAATAATCACGAATCTTTATTCGTTTTGTCAAGATTTGCTTGTAGATGAAAGTTAGCCTATAGAAAAGTGAAGTTGTAAAGTAAGAAAAGAAGATAGAATTTCAGTTTTAAGGAGTATGCTTTGAGAAGTAATAAGTATTTTGAAAAGTGAAGAAGTAAAGTAAGAAAAGAATATCTAATGATAAGTTTTCGTAGCAAGCACTAAAATATGATTTAGAATATCCAAAATGTTAGTAATAATATAATAATCACGAATCTTTATTCGTTTTGTCAAGATTTGCTTGTAGATGAAAGTTAGCCTATAGAAAAGTGAAGTTGTAAAGTAAGAAAAGAAGATAGAATTTCAGTTTTAAGGAGTATGCTTTGAGAAGTAATAAGTATTTTGAAAAGTGAAGAAGTAAAGTAAGAAAAGAAGATAGAATTTCAGTTTTAAAAGTATGCTTTGAGAAGTAATAAGTATTTTGAAAAGTGAAGAAGTAAAGTAAGAAAAGAATATCTAATGATAAGTTTTCGTAGCAAGCACTAAAATATGATTTAGAATATCCAAAATGTTAGTAATAATATAATAATCACGAATCTTTATTCGTTTTGTCAAGATTTGCTTGTAGATGAAAGTTAGCCTATAGAAAAGTGAAGAAAGTAAAAAAAGAAGATAAAATTTCAGTTTTAATAATCACGTATGCTTTGAGAAGTTGTAGATAAAGTTAGCCTTAGAAAAGTGAAGAAGTAAAGTAAGAAAAGAAGATAGAATTTCAGTTTTAAAAGTATGCTTTGAGAAGTAATAAGTATTTTGAAAAGTGAAGAAGTAAAGTAAGAAAAGAATATCTAATGATAAGTTTTCGTAGCAAGCACTAAAATATGATTTAGAATATCCAAAATGTTAGTAATAATATAATAATCACGAATCTTTATTCGTTTTGTCAAGATTTGCTTGTAGATGAAAGTTAGCCTATAGAAAAGTGAAGTTGTAAAGTAAGAAAAGAAGATAGAATTTCAGTTTTAAGGAGTATGCTTTGAGAAGTAATAAGTATTTTGAAAAGTGAAGAAGTAAAGTAAGAAAAGAATATCTAATGATAAGTTTTCGTAGCAAGCACTAAAATATGATTTAGAATATCCAAAATGTTAGTAATAATATAATAATCACGAATCTTTATTCGTTTTGTCAAGATTTGCTTGTAGATGAAAGTTAGCCTATAGAAAAGTGAAGTTGTAAAGTAAGAAAAGAAGATAGAATTTCAGTTTTAAGGAGTATGCTTTGAGAAGTAATAAGTATTTTGAAAAGTGAAGAAGTAAAGTAAGAAAAGAAGATAGAATTTCAGTTTTAAAAGTATGCTTTGAGAAGTAATAAGTATTTTGAAAAGTGAAGAAGTAAAGTAAGAAAAGAATATCTAATGATAAGTTTTCGTAGCAAGCACTAAAATATGATTTAGAATATCCAAAATGTTAGTAATAATATAATAATCACGAATCTTTATTCGTTTTGTCAAGATTTGCTTGTAGATGAAAGTTAGCCTATAGAAAAGTGAAGTTGTAAAGTAAGAAAAGAAGATAGAATTTCAGTTTTAAGGAGTATGCTTTGAGAAGTAATAAGTATTTTGAAAAGTGAAGAAGTAAAGTAAGAAAAGAATATCTAATGATAAGTTTTCGTAGCAAGCACTAAAATATGATTTAGAATATCCAAAATGTTAGTAATAATATAATAATCACGAATCTTTATTCGTTTTGTCAAGATTTGCTTGTAGATGAAAGTTAGCCTATAGAAAAGTGAAGTTGTAAAGTAAGAAAAGAAGATAGAATTTCAGTTTTAAGGAGTATGCTTTGAGAAGTAATAAGTATTTTGAAAAGTGAAGAAGTAAAGTAAGAAAAGAAGATAGAATTTCAGTTTTAAAAGTATGCTTTGAGAAGTAATAAGTATTTTGAAAAGTGAAGAAGTAAAGTAAGAAAAGAATATCTAATGATAAGTTTTCGTAGCAAGCACTAAAATATGATTTAGAATATCCAAAATGTTAGTAATAATATAATAATCACGAATCTTTATTCGTTTTGTCAAGATTTGCTTGTAGATGAAAGTTAGCCTATAGAAAAGTGAAGAAGTAAAGTAAGAAAAGAAGATAGAATTACAGTTTTAAAAGTATGCTTTGAGAAGTAATAAGTATTTTGAAAAGTGAAGAAGTAAAGTAAGAAAAGAATATCTAATGATAAGTTTTCGTAGCAAGCACTAAAATATGATTTAGAATATCCAAAATGTTAGTAATAATATAATAATCACGAATCTTTATTCGTTTTGTCAAGATTTGCTTGTAGATGAAAGTTAGCCTATAGAAAAGTGAAGTTGTAAAGTAAGAAAAGAAGATAGAATTTCAGTTTTAAGGAGTATGCTTTGAGAAGTAATAAGTATTTTGAAAAGTGAAGAAGTAAAGTAAGAAAAGAATATCTAATGATAAGTTTTCGTAGCAAGCACTAAAATATGATTTAGAATATCCAAAATGTTAGTAATAATATAATAATCACGAATCTTTATTCGTTTTGTCAAGATTTGCTTGTAGATGAAAGTTAGCCTATAGAAAAGTGAAGTTGTAAAGTAAGAAAAGAAGATAGAATTTCAGTTTTAAGGAGTATGCTTTGAGAAGTAATAAGTATTTTGAAAAGTGAAGAAGTAAAGTAAGAAAAGAAGATAGAATTTCAGTTTTAAAAGTATGCTTTGAGAAGTAATAAGTATTTTGAAAAGTGAAGAAGTAAAGTAAGAAAAGAATATCTAATGATAAGTTTTCGTAGCAAGCACTAAAATATGATTTAGAATATCCAAAATGTTAGTAATAATATAATAATCACGAATCTTTATTCGTTTTGTCAAGATTTGCTTGTAGATGAAAGTTAGCCTATAGAAAAGTGAAGTTGTAAAGTAAGAAAAGAAGATAGAATTTCAGTTTTAAGGAGTATGCTTTGAGAAGTAATAAGTATTTTGAAAAGTGAAGAAGTAAAGTAAGAAAAGAAGATAGAATTTCAGTTTTAAAAGTATGCTTTGAGAAGTAATAAGTATTTTGAAAAGTGAAGAAGTAAAGTAAGAAAAGAATATCTAATGATAAGTTTTCGTAGCAAGCACTAAAATATGATTTAGAATATCCAAAATGTTAGTAATAATATAATAATCACGAATCTTTATTCGTTTTGTCAAGATTTGCTTGTAGATGAAAGTTAGCCTATAGAAAAGTGAAGAAGTAAAGTAAGAAAAGAAGATAGAATTACAGTTTTAAAAGTATGCTTTGAGAAGTAATAAGTATTTTGAAAAGTGAAGAAGTAAAGTAAGAAAAGAATATCTAATGATAAGTTTTCGTAGCAAGCACTAAAATATGATTTAGAATATCCAAAATGTTAGTAATAATATAATAATCACGAATCTTTATTCGTTTTGTCAAGATTTGCTTGTAGATGAAAGTTAGCCTATAGAAAAGTGAAGTTGTAAAGTAAGAAAAGAAGATAGAATTTCAGTTTTAAGGAGTATGCTTTGAGAAGTAATAAGTATTTTGAAAAGTGAAGAAGTAAAGTAAGAAAAGAAGATAGAATTTCAGTTTTAAAAGTATGCTTTGAGAAGTAATAAGTATTTTGAAAAGTGAAGAAGTAAAGTAAGAAAAGAATATCTAATGATAAGTTTTCGTAGCAAGCACTAAAATATGATTTAGAATATCCAAAATGTTAGTAATAATATAATAATCACGAATCTTTATTCGTTTTGTCAAGATTTGCTTGTAGATGAAAGTTAGCCTATAGAAAAGTGAAGAAGTAAAGTAAGAAAAGAAGATAGAATTACAGTTTTAAAAGTATGCTTTGAGAAGTAATAAGTATTTTGAAAAGTGAAGAAGTAAAGTAAGAAAAGAATATCTAATGATAAGTTTTCGTAGCAAGCACTAAAATATGATTTAGAATATCCAAAATGTTAGTAATAATATAATAATCACGAATCTTTATTCGTTTTGTCAAGATTTGCTTGTAGATGAAAGTTAGCCTATAGAAAAGTGAAGTTGTAAAGTAAGAAAAGAAGATAGAATTTCAGTTTTAAGGAGTATGCTTTGAGAAGTAATAAGTATTTTGAAAAGTGAAGAAGTAAAGTAAGAAAAGAAGATAGAATTTCAGTTTTAAAAGTATGCTTTGAGAAGTAATAAGTATTTTGAAAAGTGAAGAAGTAAAGTAAGAAAAGAATATCTAATGATAAGTTTTCGTAGCAAGCACTAAAATATGATTTAGAATATCCAAAATGTTAGTAATAATATAATAATCACGAATCTTTATTCGTTTTGTCAAGATTTGCTTGTAGATGAAAGTTAGCCTATAGAAAAGTGAAGAAGTAAAGTAAGAAAAGAAGATAGAATTACAGTTTTAAAAGTATGCTTTGAGAAGTAATAAGTATTTTGAAAAGTGAAGAAGTAAAGTAAGAAAAGAATATCTAATGATAAGTTTTCGTAGCAAGCACTAAAATATGATTTAGAATATCCAAAATGTTAGTAATAATATAATAATCACGAATCTTTATTCGTTTTGTCAAGATTTGCTTGTAGATGAAAGTTAGCCTATAGAAAAGTGAAGTTGTAAAGTAAGAAAAGAAGATAGAATTTCAGTTTTAAGGAGTATGCTTTGAGAAGTAATAAGTATTTTGAAAAGTGAAGAAGTAAAGTAAGAAAAGAAGATAGAATTTCAGTTTTAAAAGTATGCTTTGAGAAGTAATAAGTATTTTGAAAAGTGAAGAAGTAAAGTAAGAAAAGAATATCTAATGATAAGTTTTCGTAGCAAGCACTAAAATATGATTTAGAATATCCAAAATGTTAGTAATAATATAATAATCACGAATCTTTATTCGTTTTGTCAAGATTTGCTTGTAGATGAAAGTTAGCCTATAGAAAAGTGAAGTTGTAAAGTAAGAAAAGAAGATAGAATTTCAGTTTTAAGGAGTATGCTTTGAGAAGTAATAAGTATTTTGAAAAGTGAAGAAGTAAAGTAAGAAAAGAAGATAGAATTTCAGTTTTAAAAGTATGCTTTGAGAAGTAATAAGTATTTTGAAAAGTGAAGAAGTAAAGTAAGAAAAGAATATCTAATGATAAGTTTTCGTAGCAAGCACTAAAATATGATTTAGAATATCCAAAATGTTAGTAATAATATAATAATCACGAATCTTTATTCGTTTTGTCAAGATTTGCTTGTAGATGAAAGTTAGCCTATAGAAAAGTGAAGAAGTAAAGTAAGAAAAGAAGATAGAATTACAGTTTTAAAAGTATGCTTTGAGAAGTAATAAGTATTTTGAAAAGTGAAGAAGTAAAGTAAGAAAAGAATATCTAATGATAAGTTTTCGTAGCAAGCACTAAAATATGATTTAGAATATCCAAAATGTTAGTAATAATATAATAATCACGAATCTTTATTCGTTTTGTCAAGATTTGCTTGTAGATGAAAGTTAGCCTATAGAAAAGTGAAGTTGTAAAGTAAGAAAAGAAGATAGAATTTCAGTTTTAAGGAGTATGCTTTGAGAAGTAATAAGTATTTTGAAAAGTGAAGAAGTAAAGTAAGAAAAGAAGATAGAATTTCAGTTTTAAAAGTATGCTTTGAGAAGTAATAAGTATTTTGAAAAGTGAAGAAGTAAAGTAAGAAAAGAATATCTAATGATAAGTTTTCGTAGCAAGCACTAAAATATGATTTAGAATATCCAAAATGTTAGTAATAATATAATAATCACGAATCTTTATTCGTTTTGTCAAGATTTGCTTGTAGATGAAAGTTAGCCTATAGAAAAGTGAAGAAGTAAAGTAAGAAAAGAAGATAGAATTACAGTTTTAAAAGTATGCTTTGAGAAGTAATAAGTATTTTGAAAAGTGAAGAAGTAAAGTAAGAAAAGAATATCTAATGATAAGTTTTCGTAGCAAGCACTAAAATATGATTTAGAATATCCAAAATGTTAGTAATAATATAATAATCACGAATCTTTATTCGTTTTGTCAAGATTTGCTTGTAGATGAAAGTTAGCCTATAGAAAAGTGAAGTTGTAAAGTAAGAAAAGAAGATAGAATTTCAGTTTTAAGGAGTATGCTTTGAGAAGTAATAAGTATTTTGAAAAGTGAAGAAGTAAAGTAAGAAAAGAATATCTAATGATAAGTTTTCGTAGCAAGCACTAAAATATGATTTAGAATATCCAAAATGTTAGTAATAATATAATAATCACGAATCTTTATTCGTTTTGTCAAGATTTGCTTGTAGATGAAAGTTAGCCTATAGAAAAGTGAAGAAGTAAAGTAAGAAAAGAAGATAGAATTACAGTTTTAAAAGTATGCTTTGAGAAGTAATAAGTATTTTGAAAAGTGAAGAAGTAAAGTAAGAAAAGAATATCTAATGATAAGTTTTCGTAGCAAGCACTAAAATATGATTTAGAATATCCAAAATGTTAGTAATAATATAATAATCACGAATCTTTATTCGTTTTGTCAAGATTTGCTTGTAGATGAAAGTTAGCCTATAGAAAAGTGAAGTTGTAAAGTAAGAAAAGAAGATAGAATTTCAGTTTTAAGGAGTATGCTTTGAGAAGTAATAAGTATTTTGAAAAGTGAAGAAGTAAAGTAAGAAAAGAAGATAGAATTTCAGTTTTAAAAGTATGCTTTGAGAAGTAATAAGTATTTTGAAAAGTGAAGAAGTAAAGTAAGAAAAGAATATCTAATGATAAGTTTTCGTAGCAAGCACTAAAATATGATTTAGAATATCCAAAATGTTAGTAATAATATAATAATCACGAATCTTTATTCGTTTTGTCAAGATTTGCTTGTAGATGAAAGTTAGCCTATAGAAAAGTGAAGAAGTAAAGTAAGAAAAGAAGATAGAATTACAGTTTTAAAAGTATGCTTTGAGAAGTAATAAGTATTTTGAAAAGTGAAGAAGTAAAGTAAGAAAAGAATATCTAATGATAAGTTTTCGTAGCAAGCACTAAAATATGATTTAGAATATCCAAAATGTTAGTAATAATATAATAATCACGAATCTTTATTCGTTTTGTCAAGATTTGCTTGTAGATGAAAGTTAGCCTATAGAAAAGTGAAGTTGTAAAGTAAGAAAAGAAGATAGAATTTCAGTTTTAAGGAGTATGCTTTGAGAAGTAATAAGTATTTTGAAAAGTGAAGAAGTAAAGTAAGAAAAGAATATCTAATGATAAGTTTTCGTAGCAAGCACTAAAATATGATTTAGAATATCCAAAATGTTAGTAATAATATAATAATCACGAATCTTTATTCGTTTTGTCAAGATTTGCTTGTAGATGAAAGTTAGCCTATAGAAAAGTGAAGTTGTAAAGTAAGAAAAGAAGATAGAATTTCAGTTTTAAGGAGTATGCTTTGAGAAGTAATAAGTATTTTGAAAAGTGAAGAAGTAAAGTAAGAAAAGAAGATAGAATTTCAGTTTTAAAAGTATGCTTTGAGAAGTAATAAGTATTTTGAAAAGTGAAGAAGTAAAGTAAGAAAAGAATATCTAATGATAAGTTTTCGTAGCAAGCACTAAAATATGATTTAGAATATCCAAAATGTTAGTAATAATATAATAATCACGAATCTTTATTCGTTTTGTCAAGATTTGCTTGTAGATGAAAGTTAGCCTATAGAAAAGTGAAGTTGTAAAGTAAGAAAAGAAGATAGAATTTCAGTTTTAAGGAGTATGCTTTGAGAAGTAATAAGTATTTTGAAAAGTGAAGAAGTAAAGTAAGAAAAGAAGATAGAATTTCAGTTTTAAGGAGTATGCTTTGAGAAGTAATAAGTATTTTGAAAAGTGAAGAAGTAAAGTAAGAAAAGAATATCTAATGATAAGTTTTCGTAGCAAGCACTAAAATATGATTTAGAATATCCAAAATGTTAGTAATAATATAATAATCACGAATCTTTATTCGTTTTGTCAAGATTTGCTTGTAGATGAAAGTTAGCCTATAGAAAAGTGAAGTTGTAAAGTAAGAAAAGAAGATAGAATTTCAGTTTTAAGGAGTATGCTTTGAGAAGTAATAAGTATTTTGAAAAGTGAAGAAGTAAAGTAAGAAAAGAAGATAGAATTTCAGTTTTAAGGAGTATGCTTTGAGAAGTAATAAGTATTTTGAAAAGTGAAGAAGTAAAGTAAGAAAAGAATATCTAATGATAAGTTTTCGTAGCAAGCACTAAAATATGATTTAGAATATCCAAAATGTTAGTAATAATATAATAATCACGAATCTTTATTCGTTTTGTCAAGATTTGCTTGTAGATGAAAGTTAGCCTATAGAAAAGTGAAGTTGTAAAGTAAGAAAAGAAGATAGAATTTCAGTTTTAAGGAGTATGCTTTGAGAAGTAATAAGTATTTTGAAAAGTGAAGAAGTAAAGTAAGAAAAGAAGATAGAATTTCAGTTTTAAAAGTATGCTTTGAGAAGTAATAAGTATTTTGAAAAGTGAAGAAGTAAAGTAAGAAAAGAATATCTAATGATAAGTTTTCGTAGCAAGCACTAAAATATGATTTAGAATATCCAAAATGTTAGTAATAATATAATAATCACGAATCTTTATTCGTTTTGTCAAGATTTGCTTGTAGATGAAAGTTAGCCTATAGAAAAGTGAAGTTGTAAAGTAAGAAAAGAAGATAGAATTTCAGTTTTAAGGAGTATGCTTTGAGAAGTAATAAGTATTTTGAAAAGTGAAGAAGTAAAGTAAGAAAAGAAGATAGAATTTCAGTTTTAAGGAGTATGCTTTGAGAAGTAATAAGTATTTTGAAAAGTGAAGAAGTAAAGTAAGAAAAGAATATCTAATGATAAGTTTTCGTAGCAAGCACTAAAATATGATTTAGAATATCCAAAATGTTAGTAATAATATAATAATCACGAATCTTTATTCGTTTTGTCAAGATTTGCTTGTAGATGAAAGTTAGCCTATAGAAAAGTGAAGTTGTAAAGTAAGAAAAGAAGATAGAATTTCAGTTTTAAGGAGTATGCTTTGAGAAGTAATAAGTATTTTGAAAAGTGAAGAAGTAAAGTAAGAAAAGAAGATAGAATTTCAGTTTTAAGGAGTATGCTTTGAGAAGTAATAAGTATTTTGAAAAGTGAAGAAGTAAAGTAAGAAAAGAATATCTAATGATAAGTTTTCGTAGCAAGCACTAAAATATGATTTAGAATATCCAAAATGTTAGTAATAATATAATAATCACGAATCTTTATTCGTTTTGTCAAGATTTGCTTGTAGATGAAAGTTAGCCTATAGAAAAGTGAAGAAGTAAAGTAAGAAAAGAAGATAGAATTACAGTTTTAAAAGTATGCTTTGAGAAGTAATAAGTATTTTGAAAAGTGAAGAAGTAAAGTAAGAAAAGAATATCTAATGATAAGTTTTCGTAGCAAGCACTAAAATATGATTTAGAATATCCAAAATGTTAGTAATAATATAATAATCACGAATCTTTATTCGTTTTGTCAAGATTTGCTTGTAGATGAAAGTTAGCCTATAGAAAAGTGAAGTTGTAAAGTAAGAAAAGAAGATAGAATTTCAGTTGAAAGTTAGCCTATAGAAAAGTGAAGAAGTAAAGTAAGAAAAGAAGATAGAATTACAGTTTTAAAAGTATGCTTTGAGAAGTAATAAGTATTTTGAAAAGTGAAGAAGTAAAGTAAGAAAAGAATATCTAATGATAAGTTTTCGTAGCAAGCACTAAAATATGATTTAGAATATCCAAAATGTTAGTAATAATATAATAATCACGAATCTTTATTCGTTTTGTCAAGATTTGCTTGTAGATGAAAGTTAGCCTATAGAAAAGTGAAGTTGTAAAGTAAGAAAAGAAGATAGAATTTCAGTTTTAAGGAGTATGCTTTGAGAAGTAATAAGTATTTTGAAAAGTGAAGAAGTAAAGTAAGAAAAGAAGATAGAATTTCAGTTTTAAGGAGTATGCTTTGAGAAGTAATAAGTATTTTGAAAAGTGAAGAAGTAAAGTAAGAAAAGAATATCTAATGATAAGTTTTCGTAGCAAGCACTAAAATATGATTTAGAATATCCAAAATGTTAGTAATAATATAATAATCACGAATCTTTATTCGTTTTGTCAAGATTTGCTTGTAGATGAAAGTTAGCCTATAGAAAAGTGAAGAAGTAAAGTAAGAAAAGAAGATAGAATTACAGTTTTAAAAGTATGCTTTGAGAAGTAATAAGTATTTTGAAAAGTGAAGAAGTAAAGTAAGAAAAGAATATCTAATGATAAGTTTTCGTAGCAAGCACTAAAATATGATTTAGAATATCCAAAATGTTAGTAATAATATAATAATCACGAATCTTTATTCGTTTTGTCAAGATTTGCTTGTAGATGAAAGTTAGCCTATAGAAAAGTGAAGTTGTAAAGTAAGAAAAGAAGATAGAATTTCAGTTTTAAGGAGTATGCTTTGAGAAGTAATAAGTATTTTGAAAAGTGAAGAAGTAAAGTAAGAAAAGAATATCTAATGATAAGTTTTCGTAGCAAGCACTAAAATATGATTTAGAATATCCAAAATGTTAGTAATAATATAATAATCACGAATCTTTATTCGTTTTGTCAAGATTTGCTTGTAGATGAAAGTTAGCCTATAGAAAAGTGAAGTTGTAAAGTAAGAAAAGAAGATAGAATTTCAGTTTTAAGGAGTATGCTTTGAGAAGTAATAAGTATTTTGAAAAGTGAAGAAGTAAAGTAAGAAAAGAAGATAGAATTTCAGTTTTAAAAGTATGCTTTGAGAAGTAATAAGTATTTTGAAAAGTGAAGAAGTAAAGTAAGAAAAGAATATCTAATGATAAGTTTTCGTAGCAAGCACTAAAATATGATTTAGAATATCCAAAATGTTAGTAATAATATAATAATCACGAATCTTTATTCGTTTTGTCAAGATTTGCTTGTAGATGAAAGTTAGCCTATAGAAAAGTGAAGTTGTAAAGTAAGAAAAGAAGATAGAATTTCAGTTTTAAGGAGTATGCTTTGAGAAGTAATAAGTATTTTGAAAAGTGAAGAAGTAAAGTAAGAAAAGAAGATAGAATTTCAGTTTTAAAAGTATGCTTTGAGAAGTAATAAGTATTTTGAAAAGTGAAGAAGTAAAGTAAGAAAAGAATATCTAATGATAAGTTTTCGTAGCAAGCACTAAAATATGATTTAGAATATCCAAAATGTTAGTAATAATATAATAATCACGAATCTTTATTCGT
The DNA here is from genome assembly GCA_946699065.1 of Loxodes magnus. Lineage (NCBI taxonomy): Eukaryota > Ciliophora > Karyorelictea > Loxodida > Loxodidae > Loxodes > Loxodes magnus. The sequence goes on along the minus strand of CAMPDV010004174.1, from coordinate 2,105 downwards.
TTTGTCAAGATTTGCTTGTAGATGAAAGTTAGCCTATAGAAAAGTGAAGAAGTAAAGTAAGAAAAGAAGATAGAATTACAGTTTTAAAAGTATGCTTTGAGAAGTAATAAGTATTTTGAAAAGTGAAGAAGTAAAGTAAGAAAAGAATATCTAATGATAAGTTTTCGTAGCAAGCACTAAAATATGATTTAGAATATCCAAAATGTTAGTAATAATATAATAATCACGAATCTTTATTCGTTTTGTCAAGATTTGCTTGTAGATGAAAGTTAGGCCTATAGAAAAGTGAAGTTGTAAAGTAAGAAAAGAAGATAGAATTTCAGTTTTAAGGAGTATGCTTTGAGAAGTAATAAGTATTTTGAAAAGTGAAGAAGTAAAGTAAGAAAAGAAGATAGAATTTCAGTTTTAAAAGTATGCTTTGAGAAGTAATAAGTATTTTGAAAAGTGAAGAAGTAAAGTAAGAAAAGAATATCTAATGATAAGTTTTCGTAGCAAGCACTAAAATATGATTTAGAATATCCAAAATGTTAGTAATAATATAATAATCACGAATCTTTATTCGTTTTGTCAAGATTTGCTTGTAGATGAAAGTTAGCCTATAGAAAAGTGAAGTTGTAAAGTAAGAAAAGAAGATAGAATTTCAGTTTTAAGGAGTATGCTTTGAGAAGTAATAAGTATTTTGAAAAGTGAAGAAGTAAAGTAAGAAAAGAAGATAGAATTTCAGTTTTAAAAGTATGCTTTGAGAAGTAATAAGTATTTTGAAAAGTGAAGAAGTAAAGTAAGAAAAGAATATCTAATGATAAGTTTTCGTAGCAAGCACTAAAATATGATTTAGAATATCCAAAATGTTAGTAATAATATAATAATCACGAATCTTTATTCGTTTTGTCAAGATTTGCTTGTAGATGAAAGTTAGCCTATAGAAAAGTGAAGAAGTAAAGTAAGAAAAGAAGATAGAATTACAGTTTTAAAAGTATGCTTTGAGAAGTAATAAGTATTTTGAAAAGTGAAGAAGTAAAGTAAGAAAAGAATATCTAATGATAAGTTTTCGTAGCAAGCACTAAAATATGATTTAGAATATCCAAAATGTTAGTAATAATATAATAATCACGAATCTTTATTCGTTTTGTCAAGATTTGCTTGTAGATGAAAGTTAGCCTATAGAAAAGTGAAGTTGTAAAGTAAGAAAAGAAGATAGAATTTCAGTTTTAAGGAGTATGCTTTGAGAAGTAATAAGTATTTTGAAAAGTGAAGAAGTAAAGTAAGAAAAGAATATCTAATGATAAGTTTTCGTAGCAAGCACTAAAATATGATTTAGAATATCCAAAATGTTAGTAATAATATAATAATCACGAATCTTTATTCGTTTTGTCAAGATTTGCTTGTAGATGAAAGTTAGCCTATAGAAAAGTGAAGTTGTAAAGTAAGAAAAGAAGATAGAATTTCAGTTTTAAGGAGTATGCTTTGAGAAGTAATAAGTATTTTGAAAAGTGAAGAAGTAAAGTAAGAAAAGAATATCTAATGATAAGTTTTCGTAGCAAGCACTAAAATATGATTTAGAATATCCAAAATGTTAGTAATAATATAATAATCACGAATCTTTATTCGTTTTGTCAAGATTTGCTTGTAGATGAAAGTTAGCCTATAGAAAAGTGAAGAAGTAAAGTAAGAAAAGAAGATAGAATTACAGTTTTAAAAGTATGCTTTGAGAAGTAATAAGTATTTTGAAAAGTGAAGAAGTAAAGTAAGAAAAGAATATCTAATGATAAGTTTTCGTAGCAAGCACTAAAATATGATTTAGAATATCCAAAATGTTAGTAATAATATAATAATCACGAATCTTTATTCGTTTTGTCAAGATTTGCTTGTAGATGAAAGTTAGCCTATAGAAAAGTGAAGTTGTAAAGTAAGAAAAGAAGATAGAATTTCAGTTTTAAGGAGTATGCTTTGAGAAGTAATAAGTATTTTGAAAAGTGAAGAAGTAAAGTAAGAAAAGAATATCTAATGATAAGTTTTCGTAGCAAGCACTAAAATATGATTTAGAATATCCAAAATGTTAGTAATAATATAATAATCACGAATCTTTATTCGTTTTGTCAAGATTT
>CAMPDV010004173.1:17500-26420 GCA_946699065.1 Loxodes magnus | reverse complement strand
TGACTCTCTTAAGGTAGCCAAATGCCTCGTCATCTAATTAGTGACGTGCATGAATGGATTAACGAGATTCCTACTGTCCCTATCTACTACCTAGCGAAGCCACAGCCAAGGGAACGGGCTTGGCATGATCAGCGGGGAAAGAAGACCCTGTTGAGTTTGACTCTAGTCTGGCGCGTAGAGCGGCGTAGGAGGCGTAGAATAAGTGGGAGGCCGCGATCTTGAAATACCACTACTCTTAATGTCGCTTTACTTATCCTGTCATGCAGTAACTTTCTAGCAATGTAACTGGGTGGGAGAAACCGCCAGGTGGGGAGTTTGGCTGGGGCGGCACATCTGTTAAAAGATAACACAGGTGTCCTACGGCCAGCTCAGAGCGGACAGAAACCGCTCACAGACCAAAAGGGGAAAAGCTGGCTTCATTCAACCTCTCAGTGTCAGGATGAACTGGGAAACCATGGCCTATCGATCCTTTGCCTTTTACGAGTTTTAAGCCAGAGGTGTCAGAAAAATTACCACAGGGATAACTGGCTTGTGGCAGCCAAGCGTTCATAGCGACGTTGCTTTTTGATTCTTCGATGTCGGCTCTTCCTATCATTGTGAAGCAGAATTCACCAAGTGTCGGATTGTTCACCCGTCAAAAGGGAACGTGAGCTGGGTTTAGACCGTCGTGAGACAGGTTAGTTTTACCCTACTGATCACTGCGTCGCCACAGTAGTCCAACTCAGTACGAGAGGAACCGTTGGTCCAGATCTCTGGTATCGCCATTGGTTGAGCAGCCCGTGTGGCTACGCTACCATCTGCATAGATTATGACTGAACGCCTCTAAGTCAGAATCTAATCTGGGAGCGACGCCTTCTATCTACTTATGAAAACAATACTTTTTATATCCCCAAGCCCTCCCCATGTCTGTTAACAGAATAAGGACGGCTCATCACATACAAGTAGATAGGATAGATCCTTTGTAGACCACTAAGTATTGACCTGGGGTTGTACGCATGAGAGTAAGCTTGCCTTACGATCTGCTGAGACTCTTCCATGGTCCACTCGATCTATCTCTTCTTTATCTCTCTGCTGGGGCATTACTCACTTAAATACCTATCAGTACAAAATAGTACAATATATTACAAAATAGTATCTAGTTATAATGAGAAGTAGTACCTATTAGTACCTAGTTATACGAGAAAAAGTACCATATAGTACCTAGTTATACGAGAAGTTGTACCTAATAGTATCTCTTAGTACCTACTTGTAACGAGAAGTAGTACCTAAAAGTACCATAAGTACCTAGTCATAACGAGAAATAGTACCTAGTAGAACTTATTCGTACCGAGAAGTTGTACCTAGTCGTACCTAGTTGTACCTATTAGTACCTAGTTATAACGAGAAATAGTACTTATTAGTACCTATTCGTACCGAGTAGTAGTACCTAATAGTACCATAAGTACGTAGTTATAACGAGGAATAGTAGCTATTAGTACCTAATAGTACCTAGTTATAACGAGAAATAGTACCTAGTAGAACCTAGTCGTATCGAGTAGTAGTACCTAATAGTACCTAGTCGTACCTAGTCGTACCTAGTCGTACCTAGTCGTACCTAGTCTTACCTAGTAGTACCTAGTAGTACCTTGTTGTACCTAATAGTACCTAGTTGTAACGAGAAATAGTACCTATTAGTACCTAGTTAAACGAGAAATAGTACCTAATAATACCTAGTTATAACGAGAAGTAGTACCTAATAGTACCTAGTTGTACCGAGTAGTAGTACCTAATAGTACCTAGTCGTACCTAGTCGTACCTAGTCGTACCTAGTCGTACCTAGTCTTACCTAGTAGTACCTAGTAGTACCTTGTTGTACCTAATAGTACCTAGTTGTAACGAGAAATAGTACCTATTAGTACCTAGTTATAACGAGAAGTAGTACCTAATAGTACCTAGTTATAACGAAAAGTAGTACCTATAAGTAACCTAGTTGTACCGAGTATTAGTACCTAGTAGAACCCAGTCGTACCTTGAAATAGTACTTATTAGTACCTAGTAGTACCTTGTTGTACCTAATAGTACCTACTTATAACGAGAAAATAGTACCCTATTAGTACCTAGTCGTATCGAGTAGTAGTACCTAATAGTACCATAAGTACTTAGTTATAACGAGAAATAGTACCTATAAGTACCTAATTGTACCGAGTATTAGTACCTAGTAGAACCTAGTCGTATCGAGTAGTAGTACCTAGTTGTACCTAGTCGTACCTAGTCGTACCTAGTTGTACCTATTAGTACCTAGTTATAACGAGAAATAGTACTTATTAGTACCTATTCGTACCGAGTAGTAGTACCTAATAGTACCATAAGTACGTAGTTATAACGAGGAATAGTAGCTATTAGTACCTAATAGTACCTAGTTATAACGAGAAATAGTACCTAGTAGAACCTAGTCGTATCGAGTAGTAGTACCTAATAGTACCTAGTCGTACCTAGTCGTACTAGTCGTACCTAGTCGTACCTAGTCTTACCTAGTAGTACCTAGTAGTACCTTGTTGTACCTAATAGTACCTAGTTGTAACGAGAAATAGTACCTATTAGTACCTAGTTATAACGAGAAGTAGTACCTAATAGTACCTAGTTATAACGAAAAGTAGTACCTATAAGTACCTAGTTGTACCGAGTATTAGTACCTAGTAGAACCCAGTCGTACCTTGAAATAGTACTTATTAGTACCTAGTAGTACCTTGTTGTACCTAATAGTACCTACTTATAACGAGAAATAGTACCTATTAGTACCCTAGTCGTATCGAGTAGTAGTACCTAATAGTACCATAAGTACTTAGTTATAACGAGAAATAGTACCTATAAGTACCTAATTGTACCGAGTATTAGTACCTAGTAGAACCTAGTCGTATCGAGTAGTAGTACCTAGTTGTACCTAGTCGTACCTAGTCGTACCTAGTCATATCTAGTCGTACCTATTCGTACCTATTCGTACCTAGTAGTACCTTGTTGTACCTAGTCGTACCTAATAGTACCTAGTTATACGAGAAGATTTACCTAATAGTACCCCTTAGTACCCTAGTATTACCTAGTCGTATCTTGTTGTACTTAGTCATACCTTTAGTTACTTTTATTGGTATCATCTTTCTAGGGTATTACATCGAGATCCTCTCTACTATCTCTGCTGGGGTTTTACTTGCTTTAACTTAATTTGATCATTAAAGTACAAAATTTCAAATTTTTGAAAATTTGAAATAAAAGATGATAAAGACCTAACTTGAAAAGGTATTGATGCTTGACTATCTAATGATGATGAAGAAGAGATGACTTTTAAGTGCTAATCAGTAGTAGAAGGATAGAGATAAAAGAATGAAAAGAGAAGTAAAAAGCATGAATAAGAAGATTTCTTGGACTCTAAAAAGAAGTGAAAATTTCAAATTTTTGAAAATTTGAAAAAAGAGAAAGCAAAAGAAAAAGTTTGGACAGATGAAGAATGGACGGAAGATGATGATGCTTAAACAAGAAGCACTTTAAGTGCTACCGTTTGAGAAAAGAAGATTCAATGTAAGTAGATAAAAAGTAGAAAAGAGACTTGAAAGAAAAAAATGATGGGTTTGATGAATGGGTATGCGTGACAAAGGCGTGAATCTAAAAATTGAGAAATGCATATATAAGAAATGAAGGTTGGCTAAGAAGGTAAAAAGAAGGTCTTGATGCCTATGGTGGTGGCCTAGCGTATATTTTTTAAGACAAGTAGGGGTAAAAGGTGGGTTGGAGTATGGATAGTTAAAAGTAAGGGTAGGTAGTGTTATGAACATAAATGAAGGGGGAGGAAAGGAGTATATAGAAAAAGTGTATGGAAATAGAAAAGTATGGATATAAATCTGGTTGATCCTGCCAGTAGTCATATGCTTGTCTCAAAGACTAAGCCATGCATGTGTAAGTGTAAGCATTTACTCGTGGGACTGCGAATGGCTCATTAAAACAGTGATAGTTTATTTGATGGTGTGTTAGATGGATAACCCGTAGTAATTCTAGAGCTAATACATGCAAGATGTTTATTAGATATCGTCCGTGTGGGAATTATAATACACGAGGACCATGCTGGGAAGCATGGCAGGTCATTCAAGTTTCTGCCCTATCAGCTTTCGATGGTAGTGTATTGGACTACCATGGCAGTGACGGGTAACGGAGAATTAGGGTTCGATTCCGGAGAGGGAGCCTGAGAGACGGCTACCACATCTAAGGAAGGCAGCAGGCGCGCAAATTACCCCAATCCTGACTGAGGGAGGTAGTGACAAGAAATAACGACACCGGGCTTCGTCTCGGTGATTGGAATGAGCACAACGTAAAAGCGTTAGCGAGGACCCACTGGAGGGCAAGTCTGGTGCCAGCAGCCGCGGTAATTCCAGCTCCAGTAGCGTATATTAAAGTTGTTGCAGTTAAAAAGCTCGTAGTTGGACGTCTCTCTTTTATGATGTAAAAGTCATATGAGGGATCTGCCTGGCAGCATCATACGTACTTAAGTGGACGATGATGAAATGCGGGCCCTTTACCTTGAGGAAACTAGAGTGTTTAAGGCAGGCTCCTGCCTGAATACCGCAGCTGGGAATAATGCTCGTGGTTAGTCTTGGCGAGACTATCTACTATCTTTAATAGGGACAGTTGGGGGCATTGGTACTCAGTAGTCAGAGGTGAAATTCTTGGATTTACTGAAGACCAACTACTGCGAAAGCATTTGCCAAGGATGTTTTCATTAATCAAGAACGAAAGTTAAGGGATCCAAGACGATCAGATACCGTCCTAGTCTTAACCATAAACTATGCCGACTAGGGATCGGGGAGACCGTATAAAATCTCCTCGGCACCTTCCGAGAAATCAAAGTCTTTGGGTTCTGGGGGGAGTATGGTCGCAAGACTGAAACTTAAAGGAATTGACGGAAGGGCACCACAAGGAGTGGAGCCTGCGGCTTAATTTGACTCAACACGGGGAAACTTACCAGGTCCAGACATAGTAAGGATTGACAGATTGAGAGCTCTTTCTTGATTCTATGGGTGGTGGTGCATGGCCGTTCTTAGTTGGTGGAGTGATCTGTCTGGTTAATTCCGATAACGAACGAGACCTCAACCTGCTAAATAGACTCTTTCTATCCGAGGAAGTTGTCTTCTTAGAGGGACTTCCAGCTTTTAGTTGGAGGAAGTGTGAGGCAATAACAGGTCTGTGATGCCCTTAGATGTCCTGGGCCGCACGCGCGCTACACTGACGCAGCCAATGAGTTCCTAAGTATAGCTACTCCGGCAACCTCGTAACTGCGTCGTAGTTGGGATTGACCCTTGCAATTCTTGGTCATCAACTAGGAATTCCTAGTAAGCGCAAGTCATCAGCTTGCACTGATTAAGTCCCTGCCCTTTGTACACACCGCCCGTCGCTCCTACCGATTTCGAGTGATCAGGTGAACCTCTCGGACTAATGGGAAGTTAAGTGAACCTTATCACTTAGAGGAAGGAGAAGTCGTAACAAGGTATCCGTAGGTGAACCTGCGGATGGATCATTAACATTAATATCAAACATTACAAAACTCAAATCTATTTACAGCTTTATGCTGCTTTTCATTTTATCAAATATATAAACCTAAACAAAACAAAAGCCCCAACGATGGATGCCTAGGCTCTGGCGTCGATGAAGGACGCAGCGAAGCGCGAAATTCAATGCGAATTGCAGGACTCCGTGAGTCATCAGGTTTCCCAACGCAACAGGCACCTTGGGGAAACTCAAGGTATGTTCCTTTCAGTATCATATAAAATACAAATGTAAGTGAATAAGAATTCTCTTACCAAGTGAAAAAACTGAGTATATGTACCTGTGATCTGAGGGGAGCAAGATAACCCCGCTGAACTTAAGCATATCAGTAAGCGGAGGAAAAGAAACTAACAAGGATGGCCTTAGTAACGGCGAGTGAAGCGGCCAAAGCCCACTTGTAAATCTTCGGAATTGTAAGCTAGGGAGGAATGGTGTAGGTTTGATTGGACCTAAGTGGTCAGGAATGACACGTCATGGAGGGTGATAACCCCGTGAGGTTCAGTTAGATTGAAAACCAAACTATCTAAGAGTCGGACAGCTTGGGATTGCTGTCCAAAGTGCGAGGTAAACTCCTCGTAAGGCTAAATACGTCCAGAGCCCGATAGTGCACAAGTACCGTGAGGGAAAGGTGAAAAGCACTTTGGAAAGAGAGTTAAAAGACCTGAAATAGTTGGGGAGGAAGCTGTGCGTCTACAATAAATCTGAGCAAAGCTTTGAAAAGAAGTATTGCAAGGATATAGTGGACGGACCGTCCCGTCTTGAAACACGGACCAAGGAGTCTAGCTATATCGCGAGTCTGTGCATGAAAATGTGTAGGCGAAATGAAAGTGATCTCTACCATCAGTAGAGGCCCGTAAGCGGAGTAAGCGAAATGGCTGGGGACCCGAAAGATGGTGAGCTATGCTTGGGCAGGACGAAGCCAGGGGAAACTCTGGTGGAGGTTCGTGTAGGTGCTGACGTGCAAATCGCTCTGTGGACCTGAGTATAGGGGCGAAAGACTCATCGAACCATCTAGTAGCTGGTTCCCTCCGAAGTTTCCCTCAGGATAGCTGGGACTTTTAGTGGCATCCGGTAAAGCCAATGAATAGAGGTTCGGGAGGAGTCACTCCTTCCTCCTATTATCAAACTTTAAATGGGTGCAGTAACGTTTCATAAATGAACGTGACATGACATAAATGTCCCTAGTGGGCCAATCCTGGTAAGCAGGACTGGCGATGAGGGCCCAACCTGAAGCGGAGTTAAGGCGACAGAACCCGTCTGCAAGTAAAGGCGTTAGTCCATTTAGACAGTAGGACGGTGGCCATGGAAGTCGGAACCCGCTAAGGAGTGTGTAACAACTCACCTACCGAATGGACTAGCCCTGAAAATGGAAGTCGCGAAAGGCGGGTGCCCATACTCTGCCCTCTGGTGTAGGAGGGCGTAGTATCTGCATGGAAGTAATTCTGTGAAGAGTTATGGAGCAGGTATTAGTGCAGATCTTGGTGGTAGTAGCAAGTATTCCAATGCCAACTTGGAAGACTGAAGTGGAGAAGGTTTTCATGAGAACCGCACTGGATCATGAGTCACCCGATCCTAACCTTACGAGGGAAAGGGAATATGGTTAATATTCCATAGGTACTTACTACATAGTGGTGACACAATATGCCGCAATATGTCGGGGTTGGTCCTGGGGAGAGTTGTCTTTTCTGTCTAACATACATGTGCGCCTGGATCCATTACGGCGAGAGAGGCGTGATGTATGGAAGAGCAGCACACTGTATGTGTTGTCTGGAGCACCAACTACGATCCATGAAACTTGCGGCATGTAATATGTAGGAGTATTCGTACCTATACCGCAGCAGGTCTCCAAGGTTAGCAGCCTCTAGTCAATAGGACAATGTAGGTAAGGGAAGTCGGCAAATTAGATCTGTAACTTCGGGAGAAAGATTGGCTCTGAGGGCCAGGCAGAAGTCTCCACTGGAGGGATTGTGTGACTTAATTTTCACGGAAGTGGGAGTTTTGTCGCCATGACCGAAGGTGGTCGGCCCTGCGGCGAATGGCCACCTCAGAACTGGAGCGGCAGGAGGAATCCGACTGTTTAATTAAAACAAAGCATTGTGAAGGTGATATGTTAACACAATGTGATTTCTGCCCAGTGCTCTGAATGTCAAGGTGATGAGATTCAACGAAGCGCGGGTAAACGGCGGGAGTAACTATGACTCTCTTAAGGTAGCCAAATGCCTCGTCATCTAATTAGTGACGTGCATGAATGGATTAACGAGATTCCTACTGTCCCTATCTACTACCTAGCGAAGCCACAGCCAAGGGAACGGGCTTGGCATGATCAGCGGGGAAAGAAGACCCTGTTGAGTTTGACTCTAGTCTGGCGCGTAGAGCGGCGTAGGAGGCGTAGAATAAGTGGGAGGCCGCGATCTTGAAATACCACTACTCTTAATGTCGCTTTACTTATCCTGTCATGCAGTAACTTTCTAGCAATGTAACTGGGTGGGAGAAACCACCAGGTGGGGAGTTTGGCTGGGGCGGCACATCTGTTAAAAGATAACACAGGTGTCCTACGGCCAGCTCAGAGCGGACAGAAACCGCTCACAGACCAAAAGGGGAAAAGCTGGCTTCATTCAACCTCTCAGTGTCAGGATGAACTGGGAAACCATGGCCTATCGATCCTTTGCCTTTTACGAGTTTTAAGCCAGAGGTGTCAGAAAAATTACCACAGGGATAACTGGCTTGTGGCAGCCAAGCGTTCATAGCGACGTTGCTTTTTGATTCTTCGATGTCGGCTCTTCCTATCATTGTGAAGCAGAATTCACCAAGTGTCGGATTGTTCACCCGTCAAAAGGGAACGTGAGCTGGGTTTAGACCGTCGTGAGACAGGTTAGTTTTACCCTACTGATCACTGCGTCGCCACAGTAGTCCAACTCAGTACGAGAGGAACCGTTGGTCCAGATCTCTGGTATCGCCATTGGTTGAGCAGCCCGTGTGGCTACGCTACCATCTGCATAGATTATGACTGAACGCCTCTAAGTCAGAATCTAATCTGGGAGCGACGCCTTCTATCTACTTATGAAAACAATACTTTTTATATCCCCAAGCCCTCCCCATGTCTGTTAACAGAATAAGGACGGCTCATCACATACAAGTAGATAGGATAGATCCTTTGTAGACCACTAAGTATTGACCTGGGGTTGTACGCATGAGAGTAAGCTTGCCTTACGATCTGCTGAGACTCTTCCATGGTCACTCGATCTATCTCTTCTTTATCTCTCTGCTGGGGCATTACTCACTTAAATACCTATCAGTACAAAATAGTACAATATATTACAAAATAGTATCTAGTTATAATGAGAAGTAGTACCTA
>CAMPDV010004173.1:10000-12500 GCA_946699065.1 Loxodes magnus | reverse complement strand
AGTGCACAAGTACCGTGAGGGAAAGGTGAAAAGCACTTTGGAAAGAGAGTTAAAAGACCTGAAATAGTTGGGGAGGAAGCTGTGCGTCTACAATAAATCTGAGCAAAGCTTTGAAAAGAAGTATTGCAAGGATATAGTGGACGGACCGTCCCGTCTTGAAACACGGACCAAGGAGTCTAGCTATATCGCGAGTCTGTGCATGAAAATGTGTAGGCGAAATGAAAGTGATCTCTACCATCAGTAGAGGCCCGTAAGCGGAGTAAGCGAAATGGCTGGGACCCGAAAGATGGTGAGCTATGCTTGGGCAGGACGAAGCCAGGGGAAACTCTGGTGGAGGTTCGTGTAGGTGCTGACGTGCAAATCGCTCTGTGGACCTGAGTATAGGGGCGAAAGACTCATCGAACCATCTAGTAGCTGGTTCCCTCCGAAGTTTCCCTCAGGATAGCTGGGACTTTTAGTGGCATCCGGTAAAGCCAATGAATAGAGGTTCGGGAGGAGTCACTCCTTCCTCCTATTATCAAACTTTAAATGGGTGCAGTAACGTTTCATAAATGAACGTGACATGACATAAATGTCCCTAGTGGGCCAATCCTGGTAAGCAGGACTGGCGATGAGGGCCCAACCTGAAGCGGAGTTAAGGCGACAGAACCCGTCTGCAAGTAAAGGCGTTAGTCCATTTAGACAGTAGGACGGTGGCCATGGAAGTCGGAACCCGCTAAGGAGTGTGTAACAACTCACCTACCGAATGGACTAGCCCTGAAAATGGAAGTCGCGAAAGGCGGGTGCCCATACTCTGCCCTCTGGTGTAGGAGGGCGTAGTATCTGCATGGAAGTAATTCTGTGAAGAGTTATGGAGCAGGTATTAGTGCAGATCTTGGTGGTAGTAGCAAGTATTCCAATGCCAACTTGGAAGACTGAAGTGGAGAAGGTTTTCATGAGAACCGCACTGGATCATGAGTCACCCGATCCTAACCTTACGAGGGAAAGGGAATATGGTTAATATTCCATAGGTACTTACTACATAGTGGTGACACAATATGCCGCAATATGTCGGGGTTGGTCCTGGGGAGAGTTGTCTTTTCTGTCTAACATACATGTGCGCCTGGATCCATTACGGCGAGAGAGGCGTGATGTATGGAAGAGCAGCACACTGTATGTGTTGTCTGGAGCACCAACTACGATCCATGAAACTTGCGGCATGTAATATGTAGGAGTATTCGTACCTATACCGCAGCAGGTCTCCAAGGTTAGCAGCCTCTAGTCAATAGGACAATGTAGGTAAGGGAAGTCGGCAAATTAGATCTGTAACTTCGGGAGAAAGATTGGCTCTGAGGGCCAGGCAGAAGTCTCCACTGGAGGGATTGTGTGACTTAATTTTCACGGAAGTGGGAGTTTTGTCGCCATGACCGAAGGTGGTCGGCCCTGCGGCGAATGGCCACCTCAGAACTGGAGCGGCAGGAGGAATCCGACTGTTTAATTAAAACAAAGCATTGTGAAGGTGATATGTTAACACAATGTGATTTCTGCCCAGTGCTCTGAATGTCAAGGTGATGAGATTCAACGAAGCGCGGGTAAACGGCGGGAGTAACTATGACTCTCTTAAGGTAGCCAAATGCCTCGTCATCTAATTAGTGACGTGCATGAATGGATTAACGAGATTCCTACTGTCCCTATCTACTACCTAGCGAAGCCACAGCCAAGGGAACGGGCTTGGCATGATCAGCGGGGAAAGAAGACCCTGTTGAGTTTGACTCTAGTCTGGCGCGTAGAGCGGCGTAGGAGGCGTAGAATAAGTGGGAGGCCGCGATCTTGAAATACCACTACTCTTAATGTCGCTTTACTTATCCTGTCATGCAGTAACTTTCTAGCAATGTAACTGGGTGGGAGAAACCGCCAGGTGGGGAGTTTGGCTGGGGCGGCACATCTGTTAAAAGATAACACAGGTGTCCTACGGCCAGCTCAGAGCGGACAGAAACCGCTCACAGACCAAAAGGGGAAAAGCTGGCTTCATTCAACCTCTCAGTGTCAGGATGAACTGGGAAACCATGGCCTATCGATCCTTTGCCTTTTACGAGTTTTAAGCCAGAGGTGTCAGAAAAATTACCACAGGGATAACTGGCTTGTGGCAGCCAAGCGTTCATAGCGACGTTGCTTTTTGATTCTTCGATGTCGGCTCTTCCTATCATTGTGAAGCAGAATTCACCAAGTGTCGGATTGTTCACCCGTCAAAAGGGAACGTGAGCTGGGTTTAGACCGTCGTGAGACAGGTTAGTTTTACCCTACTGATCACTGCGTCGCCACAGTAGTCCAACTCAGTACGAGAGGAACCGTTGGTCCAGATCTCTGGTATCGCCATTGGTTGAGCAGCCCGTGTGGCTACGCTACCATCTGCATAGATTATGACTGAACGCCTCTAAGTCAGAATCTAATCTGGGAGCGACGCCTTCTATCTACTTATGAAAACAATACTTTTTATATCCCCAAGCCCTCCCCATGTCTG
>CAMPDV010004173.1:0-5000 GCA_946699065.1 Loxodes magnus | reverse complement strand
GGGCAGGACGAAGCCAGGGGAAACTCTGGTGGAGGTTCGTGTAGGTGCTGACGTGCAAATCGCTCTGTGGACCTGAGTATAGGGGCGAAAGACTCATCGAACCATCTAGTAGCTGGTTCCCCTCCGAAGTTTCCCTCAGGATAGCTGGGACTTTTAGTGGCATCCGGTAAAGCCAATGAATAGAGGTTCGGGAGGAGTCACTCCTTCCTCCTATTATCAAACTTTAAATGGGTGCAGTAACGTTTCATAAATGAACGTGACATGACATAAATGTCCCTAGTGGGCCAATCCTGGTAAGCAGGACTGGCGATGAGGGCCCAACCTGAAGCGGAGTTAAGGCGACAGAACCCGTCTGCAAGTAAAGGCGTTAGTCCATTTAGACAGTAGGACGGTGGCCATGGAAGTCGGAACCCGCTAAGGAGTGTGTAACAACTCACCTACCGAATGGACTAGCCCTGAAAATGGAAGTCGCGAAAGGCGGGTGCCCATACTCTGCCCTCTGGTGTAGGAGGGCGTAGTATCTGCATGGAAGTAATTCTGTGAAGAGTTATGGAGCAGGTATTAGTGCAGATCTTGGTGGTAGTAGCAAGTATTCCAATGCCAACTTGGAAGACTGAAGTGGAGAAGGTTTTCATGAGAACCGCACTGGATCATGAGTCACCCGATCCTAACCTTACGAGGGAAAGGGAATATGGTTAATATTCCATAGGTACTTACTACATAGTGGTGACACAATATGCCGCAATATGTCGGGGTTGGTCCTGGGGAGAGTTGTCTTTTCTGTCTAACATACATGTGCGCCTGGATCCATTACGGCGAGAGAGGCGTGATGTATGGAAGAGCAGCACACTGTATGTGTTGTCTGGAGCACCAACTACGATCCATGAAACTTGCGGCATGTAATATGTAGGAGTATTCGTACCTATACCGCAGCAGGTCTCCAAGGTTAGCAGCCTCTAGTCAATAGGACAATGTAGGTAAGGGAAGTCGGCAAATTAGATCTGTAACTTCGGGAGAAAGATTGGCTCTGAGGGCCAGGCAGAAGTCTCCACTGGAGGGATTGTGTGACTTAATTTTCACGGAAGTGGGAGTTTTGTCGCCATGACCGAAGGTGGTCGGCCCTGCGGCGAATGGCCACCTCAGAACTGGAGCGGCAGGAGGAATCCGACTGTTTAATTAAAACAAAGCATTGTGAAGGTGATATGTTAACACAATGTGATTTCTGCCCAGTGCTCTGAATGTCAAGGTGATGAGATTCAACGAAGCGCGGGTAAACGGCGGGAGTAACTATGACTCTCTTAAGGTAGCCAAATGCCTCGTCATCTAATTAGTGACGTGCATGAATGGATTAACGAGATTCCTACTGTCCCTATCTACTACCTAGCGAAGCCACAGCCAAGGGAACGGGCTTGGCATGATCAGCGGGGAAAGAAGACCCTGTTGAGTTTGACTCTAGTCTGGCGCGTAGAGCGGCGTAGGAGGCGTAGAATAAGTGGGAGGCCGCGATCTTGAAATACCACTACTCTTAATGTCGCTTTACTTATCCTGTCATGCAGTAACTTTCTAGCAATGTAACTGGGTGGGAGAAACCGCCAGGTGGGGAGTTTGGCTGGGGCGGCACATCTGTTAAAAGATAACACAGGTGTCCTACGGCCAGCTCAGAGCGGACAGAAACCGCTCACAGACCAAAAGGGGAAAAGCTGGCTTCATTCAACCTCTCAGTGTCAGGATGAACTGGGAAACCATGGCCTATCGATCCTTTGCCTTTTACGAGTTTTAAGCCAGAGGTGTCAGAAAAATTACCACAGGGATAACTGGCTTGTGGCAGCCAAGCGTTCATAGCGACGTTGCTTTTTGATTCTTCGATGTCGGCTCTTCCTATCATTGTGAAGCAGAATTCACCAAGTGTCGGATTGTTCACCCCGTCAAAAGGGAACGTGAGCTGGGTTTAGACCGTCGTGAGACAGGTTAGTTTTACCCTACTGATCACTGCGTCGCCACAGTAGTCCAACTCAGTACGAGAGGAACCGTTGGTCCAGATCTCTGGTATCGCCATTGGTTGAGCAGCCCGTGTGGCTACGCTACCATCTGCATAGATTATGACTGAACGCCTCTAAGTCAGAATCTAATCTGGGAGCGACGCCTTCTATCTACTTATGAAAACAATACTTTTTATATCCCCAAGCCCTCCCCATGTCTGTTAACAGAATAAGGACGGCTCATCACATACAAGTAGATAGGATAGATCCTTTGTAGACCACTAAGTATTGACCTGGGGTTGTACGCATGAGAGTAAGCTTGCCTTACGATCTGCTGAGACTCTTCCATGGTCACTCGATCTATCTCTTCTTTATCTCTCTGCTGGGGCATTACTCACTTAAATACCTATCAGTACAAAATAGTACAATATATTACAAAATAGTATCTAGTTATAATGAGAAGTAGTACCTATTAGTACCTAGTTATACGAGAAAAAGTACCATATAGTACCTAGTTATACGAGAAGTTGTACCTAATAGTATCTCTTAGTACCTACTTGTAACGAGAAGTAGTACCTAAAAGTACCATAAGTACCTAGTCATAACGAGAAATAGTACCTAGTAGAACTTATTCGTACCGAGAAGTTGTACCTAGTCGTACCTAGTTGTACCTATTAGTACCTAGTTATAACGAGAAATAGTACTTATTAGTACCTATTCGTACCGAGTAGTAGTACCTAATAGTACCATAAGTACGTAGTTATAACGAGGAATAGTAGCTATTAGTACCTAATAGTACCTAGTTATAACGAGAAATAGTACCTAGTAGAACCTAGTCGTATCGAGTAGTAGTACCTAATAGTACCTAGTCGTACCTAGTCGTACCTAGTCGTACCTAGTCGTACCTAGTCTTACCTAGTAGTACCTAGTAGTACCTTGTTGTACCTAATAGTACCTAGTTGTAACGAGAAATAGTACCTATTAGTACCTAGTTAAAACGAGAAATAGTACCTAATAATACCTAGTTATAACGAGAAGTAGTACCTAATAGTACCTAGTTGTACCGAGTAGTAGTACCTAATAGTACCTAGTCGTACCTAGTCGTACCTAGTCGTACCTAGTCGTACCTAGTCTTACCTAGTAGTACCTAGTAGTACCTTGTTGTACCTAATAGTACCTAGTTGTAACGAGAAATAGTACCTATTAGTACCTAGTTATAACGAGAAGTAGTACCTAATAGTACCTAGTTATAACGAAAAGTAGTACCTATAAGTACCTAGTTGTACCGAGTATTAGTACCTAGTAGAACCCAGTCGTACCTTGAAATAGTACTTATTAGTACCTAGTAGTACCTTGTTGTACCTAATAGTACCTACTTATAACGAGAAATAGTACCTATTAGTACCTAGTCGTATCGAGTAGTAGTACCTAATAGTACCATAAGTACTTAGTTATAACGAGAAATAGTACCTATAAGTACCTAATTGTACCGAGTATTAGTACCTAGTAGAACCTAGTCGTATCGAGTAGTAGTACCTAGTTGTACCTAGTCGTACCTAGTCGTACCTAGTTGTACCTATTAGTACCTAGTTATAACGAGAAATAGTACTTATTAGTACCTATTCGTACCGAGTAGTAGTACCTAATAGTACCATAAGTACGTAGTTATAACGAGGAATAGTAGCTATTAGTACCTAATAGTACCTAGTTATAACGAGAAATAGTACCTAGTAGAACCTAGTCGTATCGAGTAGTAGTACCTAATAGTACCTAGTCGTACCTAGTCGTACCTAGTCGTACCTAGTCGTACCTAGTCTTACCTAGTAGTACCTAGTAGTACCTTGTTGTACCTAATAGTACCTAGTTGTAACGAGAAATAGTACCTATTAGTACCTAGTTATAACGAGAAGTAGTACCTAATAGTACCTAGTTATAACGAAAAGTAGTACCTATAAGTACCTAGTTGTACCGAGTATTAGTACCTAGTAGAACCCAGTCGTACCTTGAAATAGTACTTATTAGTACCTAGTAGTACCTTGTTGTACCTAATAGTACCTACTTATAACGAGAAATAGTACCTATTAGTACCTAGTCGTATCGAGTAGTAGTACCTAATAGTACCATAAGTACTTAGTTATAACGAGAAATAGTACCTATAAGTACCTAATTGTACCGAGTATTAGTACCTAGTAGAACCTAGTCGTATCGAGTAGTAGTACCTAGTTGTACCTAGTCGTACCTAGTCGTACCTAGTCATATCTAGTCGTACCTATTCGTACCTATTCGTACCTAGTAGTACCTTGTTGTACCTAGTCGTACCTAATAGTACCTAGTTATACGAGAAGATTTACCTAATAGTACCCCTTAGTACCTAGTATTACCTAGTCGTATCTTGTTGTACTTAGTCATACCTTTAGTTACTTTTATTGGTATCATCTTTCTAGGGTATTACATCGAGATCCTCTCTACTATCTCTGCTGGGGTTTTACTTGCTTTAACTTAATTTGATCATTAAAGTACAAAATTTCAAATTTTTGAAAATTTGAAATAAAAGATGATAAAGACCTAACTTGAAAAGGTATTGATGCTTGACTATCTAATGATGATGAAGAAGAGATGACTTTTAAGTGCTAATCAGTAGTAGAAGGATAGAGATAAAAGAATGAAAAGAGAAGTAAAAAGCATGAATAAGAAGATTTCTTGGACTCTAAAAAGAAGTGAAAATTTCAAATTTTTGAAAATTTGAAAAAAGAGAAAGCAAAAGAAAAAGTTTGGACAGATGAAGAATGGACGGAAGATGATGATGCTTAAACAAGAAGCACTTTAAGTGCTACCGTTTGAGAAAAGAAGATTCAATGTAAGTAGATAAAAAGTAGAAAAGAGACTTGAAAGAAAAAAATGATGGGTTTGATGAATGGGTATGCGTGACAAAGGCGTGAATCTAAAAATTGAGAAATGCATATATAAGAAATGAAGGTTGGCTAAGAAGGTAAAAAGAAGGTCTTGATGCCTATGGTGGTG
>CAMPDV010004172.1:0-44359 GCA_946699065.1 Loxodes magnus | reverse complement strand
GTCCCATAGTCTCACCGTCTTATCATCACTTCCCGATACAATGAACTCTGAATCACTGGATATAGCCACAGCATATACATAATCAGTGTGACCACTCATGGTCTTACAGGTACCTGTCTTGACGTCCCATAGTCTCACCGTCTTATCATCACTTCCCGATACAATAAACTCTGAATCACTGGATATAGCCACAGCATATTCATAATCAGTGTGACCACTCATTGTCTTACAGGTACCTGTCTTGACGTCCCATAGTCTCACCGTCTTATCATCACTTCCCGATACGATGAACTCTGAATCACTGGATATAGCCACAGATAATACCTAACTAGTGTGACCACTCATGGTCTTACAGGTACCTGTCTTGACGTCCCATAGTCTCACCGTCTTATCATCACTTCCCGATACGATGAACTCTGAATCACTGGATATAGCCACAGATAATACCTAACTAGTGTGACCACTCATGGTCTTACAGCTACCTGTCTTGACGTCCCATAGTCTCACCGTCTCATCTCTACTTCCCGATACGATGAACTCTGAATCACTGGATATAGCCACAGATAATACCTAACTAGTGTGACCACTCATGGTCTTACAGGTACCTGTCTTGACGTCCCATAGTCTCACCGTCTTATCATCACTTCCCGATACGATGAACTCTGAATCACTGGATATAGCCACAGATAATACCTAACTAGTGTGACCACTCATGGTCTTACAGCTACCTGTCTTGACGTCCCATAGTCTCACCGTCTCATCTCTACTTCCCGATACAATGAACTCTGAATCACTGGATATAGCCATAGATGATACTGAATCAGTGTGACCACTCATGGTCTTACAGGTACCTGTCTTGACGTCCCATAGTTTCACCGTCTTATAATGACTTCCCGATACGAAGAACTCTGAATCACTGGATATAGCCACAGATAATACATAATCAGTGTGACCACTCATGGTCTTACAGGTACCTGTCTTGACGTCCCATAGTCTCACCGTCTTATCATGACTTCCCGATACGATGAACTCTGAATCACTGGATATAGCCACAGATAATACTCAATCTGTGTGACCACTCATGGTCTTACAGGTACCTGTCTTGACGTCCCATAGTCTCACCGTCATATCATCACTTCCCGATACGATGAACTCTGAATCACTGGATATAGCCACAGATAATACCTAACTAGTGTGACCACTCATGGTCTTACAGGTACCTGTCTTGACGTCCCATAGTCTCACCGTCTTATCATCACTTCCCGATACGATGAACTCTGAATCACTTGATATAGCCACAGATAATACCTAACTAGTGTGACCACTCATGGTCTTACAGGTACCTGTCTTGACGTCCCATAGTCTCACCGTCTTATCATCACTTCCCGATACGATGAACTCTGAATCACTGGATATAGCCACAGATAATACCTAACTAGTGTGACCACTCATGGTCTTACAGCTACCTGTCTTGACGTCCCATAGTCTCACCGTCTCATCTCTACTTCCCGATACGATGAACTCTGAATCACTGGATATAGCCACAGATAATACCTAACTAGTGTGACCACTCATGGTCTTACAGGTACCTGTCTTGACGTCCCATAGTCTCACCGTCTTATCATCACTTCCCGATACGATGAACTCTGAATCACTGGATATAGCCACAGATAATACCTAACTAGTGTGACCACTCATGGTCTTACAGCTACCTGTCTTGACGTCCCATAGTCTCACCGTCTCATCTCTACTTCCCGATACAATGAACTCTGAATCACTGGATATAGCCATAGATGATACTGAATCAGTGTGACCACTCATGGTCTTACAGGTACCTGTCTTGACGTCCCATAGTTTCACCGTCTTATAATGACTTCCCGATACGATGAACTCTGAATCACTGGATATAGCCACAGATAATACATAATCAGTGTGACCACTCATGGTCTTACAGGTACCTGTCTTGACGTCCCATAGTCTCACCGTCTTATCATCACTTCCCGATACGATGAACTCTGAATCACTGGATATAGCCACAGATAATACCTAACTAGTGTGACCACTCATGGTCTTACAGCTACCTGTCTTGACGTCCCATAGTCTCACCGTCTTATCATGACTTCCCGATACGATGAACTCTGAATCACTGGATATAGCCACAGATAATACCTAACTAGTGTGACCACTCATGGTCTTACAGGTACCTGTCTTGACGTCCCATAGTCTCACCGTCTTATCATCACTTCCCGATACGATGAACTCTGAATCACTGGATATAGCCACAGATAATACCTAACTAGTGTGACCACTCATGGTCTTACAGGTACCTGTCTTGACGTCCCATAGTCTCACCGTCTTATCATCACTTCCCGATACGATGAACTCTGAATCACTGGATATAGCCACAGATAATACCTAACTAGTGTGACCACTCATGGTCTTACAGGTACCTGTCTTGACGTCCCATAGTCTCACCGTCTTATCATGACTTCCCGATACAATGAACTCTGAATCACTGGATATTGCCACAGATAATACCTAACTAGTGTGACCACTCATGGTCTTACAGGTACCTGTCTTGACGTCCCATAGTCTCACCGTCTTATCATCACTTCCCGATACGATGAACTCTGAATCACTGGATATAGCCACAGCATATACATAATCAGTGTGACCACTCATGGTCTTACAGGTACCTGTCTTGACGTCCCATAGTCTCACCGTCTTATCATCACTTCCCGATACGATGAACTCTGAATCACTGGATATAGCCACAGCATATACATAATCAGTGTGACCACTCATGGTCTTACAGGTACCTGTCTTGACGTCCCATAGTTTCACCGTCTTATCATCACTTCCCGATACGATGAACTCTGAATCACTGGATATAGCCACAGATAATACCTAACTAGTGTGACCACTCATGGTCTTACAGGTACCTGTCTTGACGTCCCATAGTCTCACCGTCTTATAATGACTTCCCGATACGATGAACTCTGAATCACTTGATATAGCCACAGATAATACCTAACTAGTGTGACCACTCATGGTCTTACAGGTACCTGTCTTGACGTCCCATAGTCTCACCGTCTTATCATCACTTCCCGATACGATGAACTCTGAATCACTGGATATAGCCACAGATAATACCTAACTAGTGTGACCACTCATGGTCTTACAGGTACCTGTCTTGACGTCCCATAGTCTCACCGTCTTATCATCACTTCCCGATACGATGAACTCTGAATCACTGGATATAGCCACAGATAATACCTAACTAGTGTGACCACTCATGGTCTTACAGGTACCTGTCTTGACGTCCCATAGTCTCACCGTCTTATCATCACTTCCCGATACGATGAACTCTGAATCACTGGATATAGCCACAGATAATACCTAACTAGTGTGACCACTCATGGTCTTACAGGTACCTGTCTTGACGTCCCATAGTCTCACCGTCTTATCATCACTTCCCGATACGATGAACTCTGAATCACTGGATATAGCCACAGATAATACCTAACTAGTGTGACCACTCATGGTCTTACAGGTACCTGTCTTGACGTCCCATAGTCTCACCGTCTAATCATAATTGCCCGATACGATGAACTCTGAATCACTGGATATAGCCACAGATAATACCTAACTAGTGTGACCACTCATGGTCTTACAGGTACCTGTCTTGACGTCCCATAGTCTCACCGTCTCATCTCTACTTCCCGATACGATGAACTCTGAATCACTGGATATAGCCACAGATAATACCTAACTAGTGTGACCACTCATGGTCTTACAGGTACCTGTCTTGACGTCCCATAGTCTCACCGTCTTATCATCACTTCCCGATACGATGAACTCTGAATCACTGGATATAGCCACAGATAATACATAATCAGTGTGACCACTCATGGTCTTACAGGTACCTGTCTTGACGTCCCATAGTTTCACCGTCTTATAATGACTTCCCGATACGATGAACTCTGAATCACTGGATATAGCCACAGATAATACATAATCAGTGTGACCACTCATGGTCTTACAGGTACCTGTCTTGACGTCCCATAGTCTCACCGTCTTATCATCACTTCCCGATACGATGAACTCTGAATCACTGGATATAGCCACAGATAATACTCAATCTGTGTGACCACTCATGGTCTTACAGGTACCTGTCTTGACGTCCCATAGTCTCACCGTCATATCATCACTTCCCGATACGATGAACTCTGAATCACTGGATATAGCCACAGATAATACCTAACTAGTGTGACCACTCATGGTCTTACAGGTACCTGTCTTGACGTCCCATAGTCTCACCGTCTTATCATCACTTCCCGATACGATGAACTCTGAATCACTGGATATAGCCACAGATAATACCTAACTAGTGTGACCACTCATGGTCTTACAGGTACCTGTCTTGACGTCCCATAGTCTCACCGTCTTATCATCACTTCCCGATACGATGAACTCTGAATCACTGGATATAGCCACAGATAATACCTAACTAGTGTGACCACTCATGGTCTTACAGGTACCTGTCTTGACGTCCCATAGTCTCACCGTCTTATCATCACTTCCCGATACGATGAACTCTGAATCACTGGATATAGCCACAGATAATACCTAACTAGTGTGACCACTCATGGTCTTACAGGTACCTGTCTTGACGTCCCATAGTCTCACCGTCTTATCATCACTTCCCGATACGATGAACTCTGAATCACTGGATATAGCCACAGATAATACCTAACTAGTGTGACCACTCATGGTCTTACAGGTACCTGTCTTGACGTCCCATAGTCTCACCGTCTTATCATCACTTCCCGATACGATGAACTCTGAATCACTGGATATAGCCACAGCATATACCTAACTAGTGTGACCACTCATGGTCTTACAGGTACCTGTCTTGACGTCCCATAGTCTCACCGTCTTATCATCACTTCCCGATACAATGAACTCTGAATCACTGGATATAGCCACAGCATATACCTAACTAGTGTGACCACTCATGGTCTTACAGGTACCTGTCTTGACGTCCCATAGTCTCACCGTCTTATCATCACTTCCCGATACGATGAACTCTGAATCACTGGATATAGCCACAGATAATACCTAACTAGTGTGACCACTCATGGTCTTACAGGTACCTGTCTTGACGTCCCATAGTCTCACCGTCTTATCATAACTTCCCGATACGATGAACTCTGAATCACTGGATATAGCCACAGATAATACCTAACTAGTGTGACCACTCATGGTCTTACAGGTACCTGTCTTGACGTCCCATAGTCTCACCGTCTTATCATCACTTCCCGATACGATGAACTCTGAATCACTGGATATAGCCACAGATAATACCTAACTAGTGTGACCACTCATGGTCTTACAGGTACCTGTCTTGACGTCCCATAGTCTCACCGTCTTATCATCACTTCCCGATACGATGAACTCTGAATCACTGGATATAGCCACAGATAATACCTAACTAGTGTGACCACTCATGGTCTTACAGGTACCTGTCTTGACGTCCCATAGTCTCACCGTCTTATCATCACTTCCCGATACGATGAACTCTGAATCACTGGATATAGCCACAGATAATACCTAACTAGTGTGACCACTCATGGTCTTACAGGTACCTGTCTTGACGTCCCATAGTCTCACCGTCTTATCATGACTTCCCGATACGATGAACTCTGAATCACTGGATATAGCCACAGCATATACATAATCAGTGTGACCACTCATGGTCTTACAGGTACCTGTCTTGACGTCCCATAGTCTCACCGTCTTATCATCACTTCCCGATACGATGAACTCTGAATCACTGGATATAGCCACAGATAATACCTAACTAGTGTGACCACTCATGGTCTTACAGGTACCTGTCTTGACGTCCCATAGTCTCACCGTCTCATCTCTACTTCCCGATACGATGAACTCTGAATCACTGGATATAGCCACAGATAATACATAATCAGTGTGACCACTCATGGTCTTACAGGTACCTGTCTTGACGTCCCATAGTCTCACCGTCTTATCATCACTTCCCGATACGATGAACTCTGAATCACTGGATATAGCCACAGATAATACCTAACTAGTGTGACCACTCATGGTCTTACAGGTACCTGTCTTGACGTCCCATAGTCTCACCGTCTCATCTCTACTTCCCGATACGATGAACTCTGAATCACTGGATATAGCCACAGATAATACCTAACTAGTGTGACCACTCATGGTCTTACAGGTACCTGTCTTGACGTCCCATAGTCTCACCGTCTTATCATCACTTCCCGATACGATGAACTCTGAATCACTGGATATAGCCACAGATAATACATAATCAGTGTGACCACTCATGGTCTTACAGGTACCTGTCTTGACGTCCCATAGTTTCACCGTCTTATAATGACTTCCCGATACGATGAACTCTGAATCACTGGATATAGCCACAGATAATACATAATCAGTGTGACCACTCATGGTCTTACAGGTACCTGTCTTGACGTCCCATAGTCTCACCGTCTTATCATCACTTCCCGATACGATGAACTCTGAATCACTGGATATAGCCACAGATAATACTCAATCTGTGTGACCACTCATGGTCTTACAGGTACCTGTCTTGACGTCCCATAGTCTCACCGTCATATCATCACTTCCCGATACGATGAACTCTGAATCACTGGATATAGCCACAGATAATACCTAACTAGTGTGACCACTCATGGTCTTACAGGTACCTGTCTTGACGTCCCATAGTCTCACCGTCTTATCATCACTTCCCGATACGATGAACTCTGAATCACTGGATATAGCCACAGATAATACCTAACTAGTGTGACCACTCATGGTCTTACAGGTACCTGTCTTGACGTCCCATAGTCTCACCGTCTCATCTCTACTTCCCGATACGATGAACTCTGAATCACTGGATATAGCCACAGATAATACCTAACTAGTGTGACCACTCATGGTCTTACAGGTACCTGTCTTGACGTCCCATAGTCTCACCGTCTTATCATCACTTCCCGATACGATGAACTCTGAATCACTGGATATAGCCACAGATAATACCTAACTAGTGTGACCACTCATGGTCTTACAGGTACCTGTCTTGACGTCCCATAGTCTCACCGTCTTATCATCACTTCCCGATACGATGAACTCTGAATCACTGGATATAGCCACAGATAATACCTAACTAGTGTGACCACTCATGGTCTTACAGGTACCTGTCTTGACGTCCCATAGTCTCACCGTCTTATCATCACTTCCCGATACGATGAACTCTGAATCACTGGATATAGCCACAGCATATACCTAACTAGTGTGACCACTCATGGTCTTACAGGTACCTGTCTTGACGTCCCATAGTCTCACCGTCTTATCATCACTTCCCGATACGATGAACTCTGAATCACTGGATATAGCCACAGATAATACCTAACTAGTGTGACCACTCATGGTCTTACAGGTACCTGTCTTGACGTCCCATAGTCTCACCGTCTTATCATCACTTCCCGATACGATGAACTCTGAATCACTGGATATAGCCACAGATAATACCTAACTAGTGTGACCACTCATGGTCTTACAGGTACCTGTCTTGACGTCCCATAGTCTCACCGTCTTATCATCACTTCCCGATACGATGAACTCTGAATCACTGGATATAGCCACAGATAATACCTAACTAGTGTGACCACTCATGGTCTTACAGGTACCTGTCTTGACGTCCCATAGTCTCACCGTCTTATCATCACTTCCCGATACGATGAACTCTGAATCACTGGATATAGCCACAGATAATACCTAACTAGTGTGACCACTCATGGTCTTACAGGTACCTGTCTTGACGTCCCATAGTCTCACCGTCTTATCATCACTTCCCGATACGATGAACTCTGAATCACTGGATATAGCCACAGCATATACATAATCAGTGTGACCACTCATGGTCTTACAGGTACCTGTCTTGACGTCCCATAGTCTCACCGTCTTATCATCACTTCCCGATACGATGAACTCTGAATCACTGGATATAGCCACAGATAATACCTAACTAGTGTGACCACTCATGGTCTTACAGGTACCTGTCTTGACGTCCCATAGTCTCACCGTCATATCATCACTTCCCGATACGATGAACTCTGAATCACTGGATATAGCCACAGATAATACCTAACTAGTGTGACCACTCATGGTCTTACAGGTACCTGTCTTGACGTCCCATAGTCTCACCGTCTTATCATCACTTCCCGATACGATGAACTCTGAATCACTTGATATAGCCACAGATAATACCTAACTAGTGTGACCACTCATGGTCTTACAGCTACCTGTCTTGACGTCCCATAGTCTCACCGTCTTATCATCACTTCCCGATACAATGAACTCTGAATCACTGGATATAGCCACAGCATATACCTAACTAGTGTGACCACTCATGGTCTTACAGGTACCTGTCTTGACGTCCCATAGTCTCACCGTCTTATCATCACTTCCCGATACGATGAACTCTGAATCACTGGATATAGCCACAGATAATACCTAACTAGTGTGACCACTCATGGTCTTACAGGTACCTGTCTTGACGTCCCATAGTCTCACCGTCATATCATCACTTCCCGATACGATGAACTCTGAATCACTGGATATAGCCACAGATAATACCTAACTAGTGTGACCACTCATGGTCTTACAGGTACCTGTCTTGACGTCCCATAGTCTCACCGTCTTATCATCACTTCCCGATACGATGAACTCTGAATCACTTGATATAGCCACAGATAATACCTAACTAGTGTGACCACTCATGGTCTTACAGCTACCTGTCTTGACGTCCCATAGTCTCACCGTCTTATCATCACTTCCCGATACAATGAACTCTGAATCACTGGATATAGCCACAGCATATACCTAACTAGTGTGACCACTCATGGTCTTACAGGTACCTGTCTTGACGTCCCATAGTCTCACCGTCTTATCATCACTTCCCGATACGATGAACTCTGAATCACTGGATATAGCCACAGATAATACCTAACTAGTGTGACCACTCATGGTCTTACAGGTACCTGTCTTGACGTCCCATAGTCTCACCGTCTTATCATCACTTCCCGATACGATGAACTCTGAATCACTGGATATAGCCACAGATAATACCTAACTAGTGTGACCACTCATGGTCTTACAGGTACCTGTCTTGACGTCCCATAGTCTCACCGTCTTATCATCACTTCCCGATACGATGAACTCTGAATCACTGGATATAGCCACAGCATATACATAATCAGTGTGACCACTCATGGTCTTACAGGTACCTGTCTTGACGTCCCATAGTCTCACCGTCTTATCATCACTTCCCGATACGATGAACTCTGAATCACTGGATATAGCCACAGATAATACCTAACTAGTGTGACCACTCATGGTCTTACAGGTACCTGTCTTGACGTCCCATAGTCTCACCGTCTTATCATCACTTCCCGATACAATAAACTCTGAATCACTGGATATAGCCACAGCATATTCATAATCAGTGTGACCACTCATGGTCTTACAGGTACCTGTCTTGACGTCCCATAGTCTCACCGTCTTATCATCACTTCCCGATACGATGAACTCTGAATCACTGGATATAGCCACAGATAATACCTAACTAGTGTGACCACTCATGGTCTTACAGGTACCTGTCTTGACGTCCCATAGTCTCACCGTCTTATCATCACTTCCCGATACGATGAACTCTGAATCACTGGATATAGCCACAGATAATACCTAACTAGTGTGACCACTCATGGTCTTACAGGTACCTGTCTTGACGTCCCATAGTCTCACCGTCTTATCATCACTTCCAGATACGATGAACTCTGAATCACTGGATATAGCCACAGCATATACATAATCAGTGTGACCACTCATGGTCTTACAGGTACCTGTCTTGACGTCCCATAGTCTCACCGTCTTATCATCACTTCCCGATACGATGAACTCTGAATCACTGGATATAGCCACAGATAATACCTAACTAGTGTGACCACTCATGGTCTTACAGGTACCTGTCTTGACGTCCCATAGTCTCACCGTCTTATCATCACTTCCCGATACGATGAACTCTGAATCACTGGATATAGCCACAGATAATACCTAACTAGTGTGACCACTCATGGTCTTACAGGTACCTGTCTTGACGTCCCATAGTCTCACCGTCTAATCATAATTGCCCGATACGATGAACTCTGAATCACTGGATATAGCCACAGATAATACCTAACTAGTGTGACCACTCATGGTCTTACAGGTACCTGTCTTGACGTCCCATAGTCTCACCGTCTCATCTCTACTTCCCGATACAATGAACTCTGAATCACTGGATATAGCCACAGATGATACTGAATCTGTGTGACCACTCATGGTCTTACAGGTACCTGTCTTGACGTCCCATAGTCTCACCGTCTTATAATGACTTCCCGATACGATGAACTCTGAATCACTGGATATAGCCACAGATAATACCTAACTAGTGTGACCACTCATGGTCTTACAGGTACCTGTCTTGACGTCCCATAGTCTCACCGTCTTATCATAACTTCCTGATACGATGAACTCTGAATCACTGGATATAGCCACAGATAATACCTAACTAGTGTGACCACTCATGGTCTTACAGGTACCTGTCTTGACGTCCCATAGTCTCACCGTCTTATCATCACTTCCCGATACGATGAACTCTGAATCACTGGATATAGCCACAGATAATACCTAACTAGTGTGACCACTCATGGTCTTACAGGTACCTGTCTTGACGTCCCATAGTCTCACCGTCTTATCATCACTTCCCGATACGATGAACTCTGAATCACTGGATATAGCCACAGATAATACCTAACTAGTGTGACCACTCATGGTCTTACAGGTACCTGTCTTGACGTCCCATAGTCTCACCGTCTTATCATCACTTCCCGATACGATGAACTCTGAATCACTTGATATAGCCACAGATAATACCTAACTAGTGTGACCACTCATGGTCTTACAGGTACCTGTCTTGACGTCCCATAGTCTCACCGTCTTATCATAACTTCCCGATACGATGAACTCTGAATCACTGGATATAGCCACAGATAATACCTAACTAGTGTGACCACTCATGGTCTTACAGGTACCTGTCTTGACGTCCCATAGTCTCACCGTCTTATCATCACTTCCTGATACGATGAACTCTGAATCACTGGATATAGCCACAGATAATACCTAACTAGTGTGACCACTCATGGTCTTACAGGTACCTGTCTTGACGTCCCATAGTCTCACCGTCTTATCATGACTTCCCGATACGATGAACTCTGAATCACTGGATATAGCCACAGATAATACCTAACTAGTGTGACCACTCATGGTCTTACAGGTACCTGTCTTGACGTCCCATAGTCTCACCGTCTTATCATCACTTCCCGATACGATGAACTCTGAATCACTGGATATAGCCACAGATAATACCTAACTAGTGTGACCACTCATGGTCTTACAGGTACCTGTCTTGACGTCCCATAGTCTCACCGTCTTATCATAACTTCCCGATACGATGAACTCTGAATCACTGGATATAGCCACAGATAATACCTAACTAGTGTGACCACTCATGGTCTTACAGGTACCTGTCTTGACGTCCCATAGTCTCACCGTCTTATCATGACTTCCCGATACGATGAACTCTGAATCACTGGATATAGCCACAGCATATACATAATCAGTGTGACCACTCATGGTCTTACAGGTACCTGTCTTGACGTCCCATAGTCTCACCGTCTTATCATCACTTCCCGATACGATGAACTCTGAATCACTGGATATAGCCACAGATAATACCTAACTAGTGTGACCACTCATGGTCTTACAGGTACCTGTCTTGACGTCCCATAGTCTCACCGTCTTATCATAACTTCCCGATACGATGAACTCTGAATCACTGGATATAGATACAGCATATACATAATCAGTGTGACCACTCATGGTCTTACAGGTACCTGTCTTGACGTCCCATAGTCTCACCGTCTTATCATAACTTCCCGATACGATGAACTCTGAATCACTGGATATAGATACAGCATATACATAATCAGTGTGACCACTCATGGTCTTACAGGTACCTGTCTTGACGTCCCATAGTCTCACCGTCTTATCATCACTTCCTGATACGATGAACTCTGAATCACTGGATATAGCCACAGATAATACCTAACTAGTGTGACCACTCATGGTCTTACAGGTACCTGTCTTGACGTCCCATAGTCTCACCGTCTTATCATCACTTCCTGATACGATGAACTCTGAATCACTGGATATAGCCACAGATAATACCTAACTAGTGTGACCACTCATGGTCTTACAGGTACCTGTCTTGACGTCCCATAGTCTCACCGTCTTATCATCACTTCCCGATACGATGAACTCTGAATCACTGGATATAGCCACAGATAATACCTAACTAGTGTGACCACTCATGGTCTTACAGGTACCTGTCTTGACGTCCCATAGTCTCACCGTCTTATCATGACTTCCCGATACAATGAACTCTGAATCACTGGATATTGCCACAGATAATACCTAACTAGTGTGACCACTCATGGTCTTACAGGTACCTGTCTTGACGTCCCATAGTCTCACCGTCTTATCATCACTTCCCGATACGATGAACTCTGAATCACTGGATATAGCCACAGATAATACCTAACTAGTGTGACCACTCATGGTCTTACAGGTACCTGTCTTGACGTCCCATAGTCTCACCGTCTTATCATCACTTCCCGATACGATGAACTCTGAATCACTTGATATAGCCACAGATAATACCTAACTAGTGTGACCACTCATGGTCTTACAGGTACCTGTCTTGACGTCCCATAGTCTCACCGTCTTATCATCACTTCCCGATACAATGAACTCTGAATCACTGGATATAGCCACAGCATATACCTAACTAGTGTGACCACTCATGGTCTTACAGGTACCTGTCTTGACGTCCCATAGTCTCACCGTCTTATCATCACTTCCCGATACGATGAACTCTGAATCACTGGATATAGCCACAGATAATACCTAACTAGTGTGACCACTCATGGTCTTACAGGTACCTGTCTTGACGTCCCATAGTCTCACCGTCTTATCATGACTTCCCGATACGATGAACTCTGAATCACTGGATATTGCCACAGATAATACCTAACTAGTGTGACCACTCATGGTCTTACAGGTACCTGTCTTGACGTCCCATAGTCTCACCGTCTTATCATCACTTCCCGATACGATGAACTCTGAATCACTGGATATAGCCACAGATAATACCTAACTAGTGTGACCACTCATGGTCTTACAGGTACCTGTCTTGACGTCCCATAGTCTCACCGTCTTATCATCACTTCCCGATACGATGAACTCTGAATCACTGGATATAGCCACAGATAATACCTAACTAGTGTGACCACTCATGGTCTTACAGGTACCTGTCTTGACGTCCCATAGTCTCACCGTCTTATCATCACTTCCCGATACGATGAACTCTGAATCACTGGATATAGCCACAGATAATACCTAACTAGTGTGACCACTCATGGTCTTACAGGTACCTGTCTTGACGTCCCATAGTCTCACCGTCTTATCATCACTTCCCGATACGATGAACTCTGAATCACTGGATATAGCCACAGATAATACCTAACTAGTGTGACCACTCATGGTCTTACAGGTACCTGTCTTGACGTCCCATAGTCTCACCGTCTTATCATCACTTCCCGATACGATGAACTCTGAATCACTGGATATAGCCACAGATAATACCTAACTAGTGTGACCACTCATGGTCTTACAGGTACCTGTCTTGACGTCCCATAG
Source organism: Loxodes magnus (assembly GCA_946699065.1). Taxonomy (NCBI): domain Eukaryota; phylum Ciliophora; class Karyorelictea; order Loxodida; family Loxodidae; genus Loxodes; species Loxodes magnus. The sequence goes on along the minus strand of CAMPDV010004172.1, from coordinate 30,451 downwards.
TCTCACCGTCTTATCATCACTTCCCGATACGATGAACTCTGAATCACTGGATATAGCCACAGATAATACATAATCAGTGTGACCACTCATGGTCTTACAGGTACCTGTCTTGACGTCCCATAGTCTCACCGTCTTATCATCACTTCCCGATACGATGAACTCTGAATCACTGGATATAGCCACAGATAATACCTAATCAGTGTGACCACTCATGGTCTTACAGGTACCTGTCTTGACGTCCCATAGTCTCACCGTCTTATCATCACTTCCCGATACGATGAACTCTGAATCACTGGATATAGCCACAGATAATACATAATCTAGTGTGACCACTCATGGTCTTACAGGTACCTGTCTTGACGTCCCATAGTCTCACCGTCTTATCATCACTTCCCGATACGATGAACTCTGAATCACTGGATATAGCCACAGATAATACTAACTAGTGTGACCACTCATGGTCTTACAGGTACCTGTCTTGACGTCCCATAGTCTCACCGTCTCATCATCACTTCCCGATACGATGAACTCTGAATCACTGGATATAGCCACAGATAATACCTAACTAGTGTGACCACTCATGGTCTTACAGGTACCTGTCTTGACGTCCCATAGTCTCACCGTCTTATCATCACTTCCCGATACGATGAACTCTGAATCACTGGATATAGCCACAGATAATACCTAACTAGTGTGACCACTCATGGTCTTACAGGTACCTGTCTTGACGTCCCATAGTCTCACCGTCTCATCATCTACTTCCCGATACGATGAACTCTGAATCACTGGATATAGCCACAGATAATACCTAACTAGTGTGACCACTCATGGTCTTACAGGTACCTGTCTTGACGTCCCATAGTCTCACCGTCTTATCATCACTTCCCGATACGATGAACTCTGAATCACTGGATATAGCCACAGATAATACCTAACTAGTGTGACCACTCATGGTCTTACAGGTACCTGTCTTGACGTCCCATAGTCTCACCGTCTTATCATCACTTCCCGATACGATGAACTCTGAATCACTGGATATAGCCACAGATAATACCTAACTAGTGTGACCACTCATGGTCTTACAGGTACCTGTCTTGACGTCCCATAGTCTCACCGTCTTATCATCACTTCCCGATACGATGAACTCTGAATCACTGGATATAGCCACAGATATACCTAACTAGTGTGACCACTCATGGTCTTACAGGTACCTGTCTTGACGTCCCATAGTCTCACCGTCTTATCATCACTTCCCGATACGATGAACTCTGAATCACTGGATATAGCCACAGATAATACCTAACTAGTGTGACCACTCATGGTCTTACAGGTACCTGTCTTGACGTCCCATAGTCTCACCGTCTTATCATCACTTCCCGATACGATGAACTCTGAATCACTGGATATAGCCACAGATAATACCTAACTAGTGTGACCACTCATGGTCTTACAGGTACCTGTCTTGACGTCCCATAGTCTCACCGTCTTATCATCACTTCCCGATACGATGAACTCTGAATCACTGGATATAGCCACAGATAATACCTAACTAGTGTGACCACTCATGGTCTTACAGGTACCTGTCTTGACGTCCCATAGTCTCACCGTCTTATCATCACTTCCCGATACGATGAACTCTGAATCACTGGATATAGCCACAGATAATACCTAACTAGTGTGACCACTCATGGTCTTACAGGTACCTGTCTTGACGTCCCATAGTCTCACCGTCTTATCATCACTTCCCGATACGATGAACTCTGAATCACTGGATATAGCCACAGCATATACATAATCAGTGTGACCACTCATGGTCTTACAGGTACCTGTCTTGACGTCCCATAGTCTCACCGTCTTATCATCACTTCCCGATACGATGAACTCTGAATCACTGGATATAGCCACAGATAATACCTAACTAGTGTGACCACTCATGGTCTTACAGGTACCTGTCTTGACGTCCCATAGTCTCACCGTCATATCATCACTTCCCGATACGATGAACTCTGAATCACTGGATATAGCCACAGATAATACCTAACTAGTGTGACCACTCATGGTCTTACAGGTACCTGTCTTGACGTCCCATAGTCTCACCGTCTTATCATCACTTCCCGATACGATGAACTCTGAATCACTTGATATAGCCACAGATAATACCTAACTAGTGTGACCACTCATGGTCTTACAGCTACCTGTCTTGACGTCCCATAGTCTCACCGTCTTATCATCACTTCCCGATACAATGAACTCTGAATCACTGGATATAGCCACAGCATATACCTAACTAGTGTGACCACTCATGGTCTTACAGGTACCTGTCTTGACGTCCCATAGTCTCACCGTCTTATCATCACTTCCCGATACGATGAACTCTGAATCACTGGATATAGCCACAGATAATACCTAACTAGTGTGACCACTCATGGTCTTACAGGTACCTGTCTTGACGTCCCATAGTCTCACCGTCATATCATCACTTCCCGATACGATGAACTCTGAATCACTGGATATAGCCACAGATAATACCTAACTAGTGTGACCACTCATGGTCTTACAGGTACCTGTCTTGACGTCCCATAGTCTCACCGTCTTATCATCACTTCCCGATACGATGAACTCTGAATCACTTGATATAGCCACAGATAATACCTAACTAGTGTGACCACTCATGGTCTTACAGCTACCTGTCTTGACGTCCCATAGTCTCACCGTCTTATCATCACTTCCCGATACAATGAACTCTGAATCACTGGATATAGCCACAGCATATACCTAACTAGTGTGACCACTCATGGTCTTACAGGTACCTGTCTTGACGTCCCATAGTCTCACCGTCTTATCATCACTTCCCGATACGATGAACTCTGAATCACTGGATATAGCCACAGATAATACCTAACTAGTGTGACCACTCATGGTCTTACAGGTACCTGTCTTGACGTCCCATAGTCTCACCGTCTTATCATCACTTCCCGATACGATGAACTCTGAATCACTGGATATAGCCACAGATAATACCTAACTAGTGTGACCACTCATGGTCTTACAGGTACCTGTCTTGACGTCCCATAGTCTCACCGTCTTATCATCACTTCCCGATACGATGAACTCTGAATCACTGGATATAGCCACAGCATATACATAATCAGTGTGACCACTCATGGTCTTACAGGTACCTGTCTTGACGTCCCATAGTCTCACCGTCTTATCATCACTTCCCGATACGATGAACTCTGAATCACTGGATATAGCCACAGATAATACCTAACTAGTGTGACCACTCATGGTCTTACAGGTACCTGTCTTGACGTCCCATAGTTTCACCGTCTTATCATCACTTCCCGATACGATGAACTCTGAATCACTGGATATAGCCACAGCATATTCATAATCAGTGTGACCACTCATGGTCTTACAGGTACCTGTCTTGACGTCCCATAGTCTCACCGTCTTATCATCACTTCCCGATACGATGAACTCTGAATCACTGGATATAGCCACAGATAATACCTAACTAGTGTGACCACTCATGGTCTTACAGGTACCTGTCTTGACGTCCCATAGTCTCACCGTCTTATCATCACTTCCCGATACGATGAACTCTGAATCACTGGATATAGCCACAGATAATACCTAACTAGTGTGACCACTCATGGTCTTACAGGTACCTGTCTTGACGTCCCATAGTCTCACCGTCTTATCATCACTTCCAGATACGATGAACTCTGAATCACTGGATATAGCCACAGCATATACATAATCAGTGTGACCACTCATGGTCTTACAGGTACCTGTCTTGACGTCCCATAGTCTCACCGTCTTATCATCACTTCCCGATACGATGAACTCTGAATCACTGGATATAGCCACAGATAATACCTAACTAGTGTGACCACTCATGGTCTTACAGGTACCTGTCTTGACGTCCCATAGTCTCACCGTCTTATCATCACTTCCCGATACGATGAACTCTGAATCACTGGATATAGCCACAGATAATACCTAACTAGTGTGACCACTCATGGTCTTACAGGTACCTGTCTTGACGTCCCATAGTCTCACCGTCTAATCATAATTGCCCGATACGATGAACTCTGAATCACTGGATATAGCCACAGATAATACCTAACTAGTGTGACCACTCATGGTCTTACAGGTACCTGTCTTGACGTCCCATAGTCTCACCGTCTTATAATGACTTCCCGATACGATGAACTCTGAATCACTGGATATAGCCACAGATAATACCTAACTAGTGTGACCACTCATGGTCTTACAGGTACCTGTCTTGACGTCCCATAGTCTCACCGTCTTATCATAACTTCCTGATACGATGAACTCTGAATCACTGGATATAGCCACAGATAATACCTAACTAGTGTGACCACTCATGGTCTTACAGGTACCTGTCTTGACGTCCCATAGTCTCACCGTCTTATCATCACTTCCCGATACGATGAACTCTGAATCACTGGATATAGCCACAGATAATACCTAACTAGTGTGACCACTCATGGTCTTACAGGTACCTGTCTTGACGTCCCATAGTCTCACCGTCTTATCATCACTTCCCGATACGATGAACTCTGAATCACTGGATATAGCCACAGATAATACCTAACTAGTGTGACCACTCATGGTCTTACAGGTACCTGTCTTGACGTCCCATAGTCTCACCGTCTTATCATGACTTCCCGATACGATGAACTCTGAATCACTGGATATAGCCACAGCATATACATAATCAGTGTGACCACTCATGGTCTTACAGGTACCTGTCTTGACGTCCCATAGTCTCACCGTCTTATCATAACTTCCCGATACGATGAACTCTGAATCACTGGATATAGCCACAGATAATACCTAACTAGTGTGACCACTCATGGTCTTACAGGTACCTGTCTTGACGTCCCATAGTCTCACCGTCTTATCATCACTTCCTGATACGATGAACTCTGAATCACTGGATATAGCCACAGATAATACCTAACTAGTGTGACCACTCATGGTCTTACAGGTACCTGTCTTGACGTCCCATAGTCTCACCGTCTTATCATCACTTCCCGATACGATGAACTCTGAATCACTGGATATAGCCACAGATAATACCTAACTAGTGTGACCACTCATGGTCTTACAGGTACCTGTCTTGACGTCCCATAGTCTCACCGTCTTATCATCACTTCCCGATACGATGAACTCTGAATCACTGGATATAGCCACAGATAATACCTAACTAGTGTGACCACTCATGGTCTTACAGGTACCTGTCTTGACGTCCCATAGTCTCACCGTCTTATCATAACTTCCCGATACGATGAACTCTGAATCACTGGATATAGCCACAGATAATACCTAACTAGTGTGACCACTCATGGTCTTACAGGTACCTGTCTTGACGTCCCATAGTCTCACCGTCTTATCATAACTTCCCGATACGATGAACTCTGAATCACTGGATATAGATACAGCATATACATAATCAGTGTGACCACTCATGGTCTTACAGGTACCTGTCTTGACGTCCCATAGTCTCACCGTCTTATCATCACTTCCCGATACGATGAACTCTGAATCACTGGATATAGCCACAGATAATACCTAACTAGTGTGACCACTCATGGTCTTACAGGTACCTGTCTTGACGTCCCATAGTCTCACCGTCTTATCATAACTTCCTGATACGATGAACTCTGAATCACTGGATATAGCCACAGATAATACCTAACTAGTGTGACCACTCATGGTCTTACAGGTACCTGTCTTGACGTCCCATAGTCTCACCGTCTTATCATAACTTCCCGATACGATGAACTCTGAATCACTGGATATAGCCACAGATAATACCTAACTAGTGTGACCACTCATGGTCTTACAGGTACCTGTCTTGACGTCCCATAGTCTCACCGTCTTATCATCACTTCCCGATACGATGAACTCTGAATCACTGGATATAGCCACAGATAATACCTAACTAGTGTGACCACTCATGGTCTTACAGGTACCTGTCTTGACGTCCCATAGTCTCACCGTCTTATCATGACTTCCCGATACGATGAACTCTGAATCACTGGATATAGCCACAGCATATACATAATCAGTGTGACCACTCATGGTCTTACAGGTACCTGTCTTGACGTCCCATAGTCTCACCGTCTTATCATCACTTCCCGATACGATGAACTCTGAATCACTGGATATAGCCACAGATAATACCTAACTAGTGTGACCACTCATGGTCTTACAGGTACCTGTCTTGACGTCCCATAGTCTCACCGTCTTATCATAACTTCCCGATACGATGAACTCTGAATCACTGGATATAGATACAGCATATACATAATCAGTGTGACCACTCATGGTCTTACAGGTACCTGTCTTGACGTCCCATAGTCTCACCGTCTTATCATAACTTCCCGATACGATGAACTCTGAATCACTGGATATAGATACAGCATATACATAATCAGTGTGACCACTCATGGTCTTACAGGTACCTGTCTTGACGTCCCATAGTCTCACCGTCTTATCATCACTTCCTGATACGATGAACTCTGAATCACTGGATATAGCCACAGATAATACCTAACTAGTGTGACCACTCATGGTCTTACAGGTACCTGTCTTGACGTCCCATAGTCTCACCGTCTTATCATCACTTCCTGATACGATGAACTCTGAATCACTGGATATAGCCACAGATAATACCTAACTAGTGTGACCACTCATGGTCTTACAGGTACCTGTCTTGACGTCCCATAGTCTCACCGTCTTATCATCACTTCCCGATACGATGAACTCTGAATCACTGGATATAGCCACAGATAATACCTAACTAGTGTGACCACTCATGGTCTTACAGGTACCTGTCTTGACGTCCCATAGTCTCACCGTCTTATCATCACTTCCCGATACGATGAACTCTGAATCACTGGATATAGCCACAGATAATACCTAACTAGTGTGACCACTCATGGTCTTACAGGTACCTGTCTTGACGTCCCATAGTCTCACCGTCTTATCATGACTTCCCGATACGATGAACTCTGAATCACTGGATATAGCCACAGCATATACATAATCAGTGTGACCACTCATGGTCTTACAGGTACCTGTCTTGACGTCCCATAGTCTCACCGTCTTATCATAACTTCCCGATACGATGAACTCTGAATCACTGGATATAGCCACAGATAATACCTAACTAGTGTGACCACTCATGGTCTTACAGGTACCTGTCTTGACGTCCCATAGTCTCACCGTCTTATCATCACTTCCCGATACGATGAACTCTGAATCACTGGATATAGCCACAGATAATACCTAACTAGTGTGACCACTCATGGTCTTACAGGTACCTGTCTTGACGTCCCATAGTTTCACCGTCTTATAATGACTTCCCGATACGATGAACTCTGAATCACTGGATATAGCCACAGATAATACCTAACTAGTGTGACCACTCATGGTCTTACAGGTACCTGTCTTGACGTCCCATAGTCTCACCGTCTTATCATCACTTCCTGATACGATGAACTCTGAATCACTGGATATAGCCACAGATAATACCTAACTAGTGTGACCACTCATGGTCTTACAGGTACCTGTCTTGACGTCCCATAGTCTCACCGTCTTATCATAACTTCCTGATACGATGAACTCTGAATCACTGGATATAGCCACAGCATATACATAATCAGTGTGACCACTCATGGTCTTACAGGTACCTGTCTTGACGTCCCATAGTCTCACCGTCTTATCATAACTTCCCGATACGATGAACTCTGAATCACTGGATATAGCCACAGATAATACCTAACTAGTGTGACCACTCATGGTCTTACAGGTACCTGTCTTGACGTCCCATAGTCTCACCGTCTTATCATCACTTCCTGATACGATGAACTCTGAATCACTGGATATAGCCACAGATAATACCTAACTAGTGTGACCACTCATGGTCTTACAGGTACCTGTCTTGACGTCCCATAGTCTCACCGTCTTATCATCACTTCCCGATACGATGAACTCTGAATCACTGGATATAGCCACAGATAATACCTAACTAGTGTGACCACTCATGGTCTTACAGGTACCTGTCTTGACGTCCCATAGTCTCACCGTCTTATCATCACTTCCCGATACGATGAACTCTGAATCACTGGATATAGCCACAGATAATACCTAACTAGTGTGACCACTCATGGTCTTACAGGTACCTGTCTTGACGTCCCATAGTCTCACCGTCTTATCATAACTTCCCGATACGATGAACTCTGAATCACTGGATATAGCCACAGATAATACCTAACTAGTGTGACCACTCATGGTCTTACAGGTACCTGTCTTGACGTCCCATAGTCTCACCGTCTTATCATAACTTCCCGATACGATGAACTCTGAATCACTGGATATAGATACAGCATATACATAATCAGTGTGACCACTCATGGTCTTACAGGTACCTGTCTTGACGTCCCATAGTCTCACCGTCTTATCATCACTTCCCGATACGATGAACTCTGAATCACTGGATATAGCCACAGATAATACCTAACTAGTGTGACCACTCATGGTCTTACAGGTACCTGTCTTGACGTCCCATAGTCTCACCGTCTTATCATAACTTCCTGATACGATGAACTCTGAATCACTGGATATAGCCACAGATAATACCTAACTAGTGTGACCACTCATGGTCTTACAGGTACCTGTCTTGACGTCCCATAGTCTCACCGTCTTATCATAACTTCCCGATACGATGAACTCTGAATCACTGGATATAGCCACAGATAATACCTAACTAGTGTGACCACTCATGGTCTTACAGGTACCTGTCTTGACGTCCCATAGTCTCACCGTCTTATCATCACTTCCCGATACGATGAACTCTGAATCACTGGATATAGCCACAGATAATACCTAACTAGTGTGACCACTCATGGTCTTACAGGTACCTGTCTTGACGTCCCATAGTCTCACCGTCTTATCATGACTTCCCGATACGATGAACTCTGAATCACTGGATATAGCCACAGCATATACATAATCAGTGTGACCACTCATGGTCTTACAGGTACCTGTCTTGACGTCCCATAGTCTCACCGTCTTATCATCACTTCCCGATACGATGAACTCTGAATCACTGGATATAGCCACAGATAATACCTAACTAGTGTGACCACTCATGGTCTTACAGGTACCTGTCTTGACGTCCCATAGTCTCACCGTCTTATCATAACTTCCCGATACGATGAACTCTGAATCACTGGATATAGATACAGCATATACATAATCAGTGTGACCACTCATGGTCTTACAGGTACCTGTCTTGACGTCCCATAGTCTCACCGTCTTATCATAACTTCCCGATACGATGAACTCTGAATCACTGGATATAGATACAGCATATACATAATCAGTGTGACCACTCATGGTCTTACAGGTACCTGTCTTGACGTCCCATAGTCTCACCGTCTTATCATCACTTCCTGATACGATGAACTCTGAATCACTGGATATAGCCACAGATAATACCTAACTAGTGTGACCACTCATGGTCTTACAGGTACCTGTCTTGACGTCCCATAGTCTCACCGTCTTATCATCACTTCCTGATACGATGAACTCTGAATCACTGGATATAGCCACAGATAATACCTAACTAGTGTGACCACTCATGGTCTTACAGGTACCTGTCTTGACGTCCCATAGTCTCACCGTCTTATCATCACTTCCCGATACGATGAACTCTGAATCACTGGATATAGCCACAGATAATACCTAACTAGTGTGACCACTCATGGTCTTACAGGTACCTGTCTTGACGTCCCATAGTCTCACCGTCTTATCATCACTTCCCGATACGATGAACTCTGAATCACTGGATATAGCCACAGATAATACCTAACTAGTGTGACCACTCATGGTCTTACAGGTACCTGTCTTGACGTCCCATAGTCTCACCGTCTTATCATGACTTCCCGATACGATGAACTCTGAATCACTGGATATAGCCACAGCATATACATAATCAGTGTGACCACTCATGGTCTTACAGGTACCTGTCTTGACGTCCCATAGTCTCACCGTCTTATCATAACTTCCCGATACGATGAACTCTGAATCACTGGATATAGCCACAGATAATACCTAACTAGTGTGACCACTCATGGTCTTACAGGTACCTGTCTTGACGTCCCATAGTCTCACCGTCTTATCATCACTTCCCGATACGATGAACTCTGAATCACTGGATATAGCCACAGATAATACCTAACTAGTGTGACCACTCATGGTCTTACAGGTACCTGTCTTGACGTCCCATAGTTTCACCGTCTTATAATGACTTCCCGATACGATGAACTCTGAATCACTGGATATAGCCACAGATAATACCTAACTAGTGTGACCACTCATGGTCTTACAGGTACCTGTCTTGACGTCCCATAGTCTCACCGTCTTATCATCACTTCCTGATACGATGAACTCTGAATCACTGGATATAGCCACAGATAATACCTAACTAGTGTGACCACTCATGGTCTTACAGGTACCTGTCTTGACGTCCCATAGTCTCACCGTCTTATCATAACTTCCTGATACGATGAACTCTGAATCACTGGATATAGCCACAGATAATACCTAACTAGTGTGACCACTCATGGTCTTACAGGTACCTGTCTTGACGTCCCATAGTCTCACCGTCTTATCATCACTTCCCGATACGATGAACTCTGAATCACTGGATATAGCCACAGATAATACCTAACTAGTGTGACCACTCATGGTCTTACAGGTACCTGTCTTGACGTCCCATAGTCTCACCGTCTTATCATAACTTCCCGATACGATGAACTCTGAATCACTGGATATAGCCACAGATAATACCTAACTAGTGTGACCACTCATGGTCTTACAGGTACCTGTCTTGACGTCCCATAGTCTCACCGTCTTATCATCACTTCCCGATACGATGAACTCTGAATCACTGGATATAGCCACAGATAATACCTAACTAGTGTGACCACTCATGGTCTTACAGGTACCTGTCTTGACGTCCCATAGTCTCACCGTCTTATCATAACTTCCCGATACGATGAACTCTGAATCACTGGATATAGCCACAGATAATACCTAACTAGTGTGACCACTCATGGTCTTACAGGTACCTGTCTTGACGTCCCATAGTCTCACCGTCTTATCATCACTTCCCGATACGATGAACTCTGAATCACTGGATATAGCCACAGATAATACCTAACTAGTGTGACCACTCATGGTCTTACAGGTACCTGTCTTGACGTCCCATAGTCTCACCGTCTTATCATCACTTCCCGATACGATGAACTCTGAATCACTGGATATAGCCACAGATAATACCTAACTAGTGTGACCACTCATGGTCTTACAGGTACCTGTCTTGACGTCCCATAGTTTCACCGTCTTATAATGACTTCCCGATACGATGAACTCTGAATCACTGGATATAGCCACAGATAATACCTAACTAGTGTGACCACTCATGGTCTTACAGGTACCTGTCTTGACGTCCCATAGTCTCACCGTCTTATCATAACTTCCTGATACGATGAACTCTGAATCACTGGATATAGCCACAGATAATACCTAACTAGTGTGACCACTCATGGTCTTACAGGTACCTGTCTTGACGTCCCATAGTCTCACCGTCTTATCATCACTTCCTGATACGATGAACTCTGAATCACTGGATATAGCCACAGATAATACCTAACTAGTGTGACCACTCATGGTCTTACAGGTACCTGTCTTGACGTCCCATAGTCTCACCGTCTTATCATAACTTCCCGATACGATGAACTCTGAATCACTGGATATAGCCACAGATAATACCTAACTAGTGTGACCACTCATGGTCTTACAGGTACCTGTCTTGACGTCCCATAGTCTCACCGTCTTATCATAACTTCCCGATACGATGAACTCTGAATCACTGGATATAGCCACAGATAATACCTAACTAGTGTGACCACTCATGGTCTTACAGGTACCTGTCTTGACGTCCCATAGTCTCACCGTCTTATCATCACTTCCCGATACGATGAACTCTGAATCACTGGATATAGCCACAGATAATACCTAACTAGTGTGACCACTCATGGTCTTACAGGTACCTGTCTTGACGTCCCATAGTCTCACCGTCTTATCATAACTTCCCGATACGATGAACTCTGAATCACTGGATATAGATACAGCATATACATAATCAGTGTGACCACTCATGGTCTTACAGGTACCTGTCTTGACGTCCCATAGTCTCACCGTCTTATCATCACTTCCCGATACGATGAACTCTGAATCACTGGATATAGCCACAGATAATACCTAACTAGTGTGACCACTCATGGTCTTACAGGTACCTGTCTTGACGTCCCATAGTCTCACCGTCTTATCATAACTTCCTGATACGATGAACTCTGAATCACTGGATATAGCCACAGATAATACCTAACTAGTGTGACCACTCATGGTCTTACAGGTACCTGTCTTGACGTCCCATAGTCTCACCGTCTTATCATAACTTCCCGATACGATGAACTCTGAATCACTGGATATAGCCACAGATAATACCTAACTAGTGTGACCACTCATGGTCTTACAGGTACCTGTCTTGACGTCCCATAGTCTCACCGTCTTATCATCACTTCCCGATACGATGAACTCTGAATCACTGGATATAGCCACAGATAATACCTAACTAGTGTGACCACTCATGGTCTTACAGGTACCTGTCTTGACGTCCCATAGTCTCACCGTCTTATCATCACTTCCCGATACGATGAACTCTGAATCACTGGATATAGCCACAGATAATACCTAACTAGTGTGACCACTCATGGTCTTACAGGTACCTGTCTTGACGTCCCATAGTTTCACCGTCTTATAATGACTTCCCGATACGATGAACTCTGAATCACTGGATATAGCCACAGATAATACCTAACTAGTGTGACCACTCATGGTCTTACAGGTACCTGTCTTGACGTCCCATAGTTTCACCGTCTTATAATGACTTCCCGATACGATGAACTCTGAATCACTGGATATAGCCACAGATAATACCTAACTAGTGTGACCACTCATGGTCTTACAGGTACCTGTCTTGACGTCCCATAGTCTCACCGTCTTATCATCACTTCCCGATACGATGAACTCTGAATCACTGGATATAGCCACAGATAATACCTAACTAGTGTGACCACTCATGGTCTTACAGGTACCTGTCTTGACGTCCCATAGTCTCACCGTCTTATCATCACTTCCCGATACGATGAACTCTGAATCACTGGATATAGCCACAGATAATACCTAACTAGTGTGACCACTCATGGTCTTACAGGTACCTGTCTTGACGTCCCATAGTCTCACCGTCTTATCATCACTTCCCGATACGATGAACTCTGAATCACTGGATATAGCCACAGATAATACCTAACTAGTGTGACCACTCATGGTCTTACAGGTACCTGTCTTGACGTCCCATAGTCTCACCGTCTTATCATGACTTCCCGATACGATGAACTCTGAATCACTGGATATAGCCACAGCATATACATAATCAGTGTGACCACTCATGGTCTTACAGGTACCTGTCTTGACGTCCCATAGTCTCACCGTCTTATCATCACTTCCCGATACGATGAACTCTGAATCACTGGATATAGCCACAGATAATACCTAACTAGTGTGACCACTCATGGTCTTACAGGTACCTGTCTTGACGTCCCATAGTCTCACCGTCTTATCATCACTTCCCGATACGATGAACTCTGAATCACTGGATATAGCCACAGATAATACCTAACTAGTGTGACCACTCATGGTCTTACAGGTACCTGTCTTGACGTCCCATAGTTTCACCGTCTTATAATGACTTCCCGATACGATGAACTCTGAATCACTGGATATAGCCACAGATAATACCTAACTAGTGTGACCACTCATGGTCTTACAGGTACCTGTCTTGACGTCCCATAGTCTCACCGTCTTATCATAACTTCCCGATACGATGAACTCTGAATCACTGGATATAGCCACAGATAATACCTAACTAGTGTGACCACTCATGGTCTTACAGGTACCTGTCTTGACGTCCCATAGTCTCACCGTCTTATCATAACTTCCTGATACGATGAACTCTGAATCACTGGATATAGCCACAGATAATACCTAACTAGTGTGACCACTCATGGTCTTACAGGTACCTGTCTTGACGTCCCATAGTCTCACCGTCTTATCATAACTTCCCGATACGATGAACTCTGAATCACTGGATATAGCCACAGATAATACCTAACTAGTGTGACCACTCATGGTCTTACAGGTACCTGTCTTGACGTCCCATAGTCTCACCGTCTTATCATAACTTCCCGATACGATGAACTCTGAATCACTGGATATAGATACAGCATATACTTAATCAGTGTGACCACTCATGGTCTTACAGGTACCTGTCTTGACGTCCCATAGTTTCACCGTCTTATAATGACTTCCCGATACGATGAACTCTGAATCACTGGATATAGCCACAGATAATACCTAACTAGTGTGACCACTCATGGTCTTACAGGTACCTGTCTTGACGTCCCATAGTCTCACCGTCTTATCATCACTTCCCGATACGATGAACTCTGAATCACTGGATATAGCCACAGCATATACATAATCAGTGTGACCACTCATGGTCTTACAGGTACCTGTCTTGACGTCCCATAGTCTCACCGTCTTATCATCACTTCCCGATACGATGAACTCTGAATCACTGGATATAGCCACAGATAATACCTAACTAGTGTGACCACTCATGGTCTTACAGGTACCTGTCTTGACGTCCCATAGTTTCACCGTCTTATAATGACTTCCCGATACGATGAACTCTGAATCACTGGATATAGCCACAGCATATACATAATCAGTGTGACCACTCATGGTCTTACAGGTACCTGTCTTGACGTCCCATAGTCTCACCGTCTTATCATCACTTCCCGATACGATGAACTCTGAATCACTGGATATAGCCACAGATAATACCTAACTAGTGTGACCACTCATGGTCTTACAGGTACCTGTCTTGACGTCCCATAGTCTCACCGTCTTATCATAACTTCCTGATACGATGAACTCTGAATCACTGGATATAGCCACAGATAATACCTAACTAGTGTGACCACTCATGGTCTTACAGGTACCTGTCTTGACGTCCCATAGTCTCACCGTCTTATCATCACTTCCCGATACGATGAACTCTGAATCACTGGATATAGCCACAGATAATACCTAACTAGTGTGACCACTCATGGTCTTACAGGTACCTGTCTTGACGTCCCATAGTCTCACCGTCTTATCATCACTTCCCGATACGATGAACTCTGAATCACTGGATATAGCCACAGATAATACCTAACTAGTGTGACCACTCATGGTCTTACAGGTACCTGTCTTGACGTCCCATAGTCTCACCGTCTTATCATCACTTCCCGATACGATGAACTCTGAATCACTGGATATAGCCACAGATAATACCTAACTAGTGTGACCACTCATGGTCTTACAGGTACCTGTCTTGACGTCCCATAGTCTCACCGTCTTATCATCACTTCCCGATACGATGAACTCTGAATCACTGGATATAGCCACAGATAATACCTAACTAGTGTGACCACTCATGGTCTTACAGGTACCTGTCTTGACGTCCCATAGTTTCACCGTCTTATAATGACTTCCCGATACGATGAACTCTGAATCACTGGATATAGCCACAGATAATACCTAACTAGTGTGACCACTCATGGTCTTACAGGTACCTGTCTTGACGTCCCATAGTCTCACCGTCTTATCATCACTTCCCGATACGATGAACTCTGAATCACTGGATATAGCCACAGATAATACCTAACTAGTGTGACCACTCATGGTCTTACAGGTACCTGTCTTGACGTCCCATAGTCTCACCGTCTTATCATCACTTCCCGATACGATGAACTCTGAATCACTGGATATAGCCACAGATAATACCTAACTAGTGTGACCACTCATGGTCTTACAGGTACCTGTCTTGACGTCCCATAGTTTCACCGTCTTATAATGACTTCCCGATACGATGAACTCTGAATCACTGGATATAGCCACAGATAATACCTAACTAGTGTGACCACTCATGGTCTTACAGGTACCTGTCTTGACGTCCCATAGTTTCACCGTCTTATAATGACTTCCCGATACGATGAACTCTGAATCACTGGATATAGCCACAGATAATACCTAACTAGTGTGACCACTCATGGTCTTACAGGTACCTGTCTTGACGTCCCATAGTCTCACCGTCTTATCATCACTTCCCGATACGATGAACTCTGAATCACTGGATATAGCCACAGATAATACCTAACTAGTGTGACCACTCATGGTCTTACAGGTACCTGTCTTGACGTCCCATAGTCTCACCGTCTTATCATCACTTCCCGATACGATGAACTCTGAATCACTGGATATAGCCACAGATAATACCTAACTAGTGTGACCACTCATGGTCTTACAGGTACCTGTCTTGACGTCCCATAGTCTCACCGTCTTATCATCACTTCCCGATACGATGAACTCTGAATCACTGGATATAGCCACAGATAATACCTAACTAGTGTGACCACTCATGGTCTTACAGGTACCTGTCTTGACGTCCCATAGTCTCACCGTCTTATCATGACTTCCCGATACGATGAACTCTGAATCACTGGATATAGCCACAGATAATACCTAACTAGTGTGACCACTCATGGTCTTACAGGTACCTGTCTTGACGTCCCATAGTCTCACCGTCTTATCATCACTTCCCGATACGATGAACTCTGAATCACTGGATATAGCCACAGATAATACCTAACTAGTGTGACCACTCATGGTCTTACAGGTACCTGTCTTGACGTCCCATAGTTTCACCGTCTTATAATGACTTCCCGATACGATGAACTCTGAATCACTGGATATAGCCACAGGTAATACCTAACTAGTGTGACCACTCATGGTCTTACAGGTACCTGTCTTGACGTCCCATAGTCCTCACCGTCTTATCATGACTTCCCGATACGATGAACTCTGAATCACTGGATATAGCCACAGCATATACATAATCAGTGTGACCACTCATGGTCTTACAGGTACCTGTCTTGACGTCCCATAGTCTCACCGTCTTATCATCACTTCCCGATACGATGAACTCTGAATCACTGGATATAGCCACAGATAATACCTAACTAGTGTGACCACTCATGGTCTTACAGGTACCTGTCTTGACGTCCCATAGTCTCATCCGTCTTATCATCACTTCCCGATACGATGAACTCTGAATCACTGGATATAGCCACAGATAATACCTAACTAGTGTGACCACTCATGGTCTTACAGGTACCTGTCTTGACGTCCCATAGTCTCACCGTCTTATCATCACTTCCCGATACGATGAACTCTGAATCACTGGATATAGATACAGCATATACTTAATCAGTGTGACCACTCATGGTCTTACAGGTACCTGTCTTGACGTCCCATAGTTTCACCGTCTTATAATGACTTCCCGATACGATGAACTCTGAATCACTGGATATAGCCACAGATAATACCTAACTAGTGTGACCACTCATGGTCTTACAGGTACCTGTCTTGACGTCCCATAGTCTCACCGTCTTATCATGACTTCCCGATACGATGAACTCTGAATCACTGGATATAGATACAGCATATACTTAATCAGTGTGACCACTCATGGTCTTACAGGTACCTGTCTTGACGTCCCATAGTTTCACCGTCTTATAATGACTTCCCGATACGATGAACTCTGAATCACTGGATATAGCCACAGCATATACATAATCAGTGTGACCACTCATGGTCTTACAGGTACCTGTCTTGACGTCCCATAGTCTCACCGTCTTATCATAACTTCCCGATACGATGAACTCTGAATCACTGGATATAGCCACAGATAATACCTAACTAGTGTGACCACTCATGGTCTTACAGGTACCTGTCTTGACGTCCCATAGTCTCACCGTCTTATCATCACTTCCCGATACGATGAACTCTGAATCACTGGATATAGCCACAGATAATACCTAACTAGTGTGACCACTCATGGTCTTACAGGTACCTGTCTTGACGTCCCATAGTCTCACCGTCTTATCATAACTTCCCGATACGATGAACTCTGAATCACTGGATATAGCCACAGATAATACCTAACTAGTGTGACCACTCATGGTCTTACAGGTACCTGTCTTGACGTCCCATAGTCTCACCGTCTTATAATGACTTCCCGATACGATGAACTCTGAATCACTGGATATAGCCACAGATAATACCTAACTAGTGTGACCACTCATGGTCTTACAGGTACCTGTCTTGACGTCCCATAGTCTCACCGTCTTATCATGACTTCCCGATACGATGAACTCTGAATCACTGGATATAGCCACAGATAATACCTAACTAGTGTGACCACTCATGGTCTTACAGGTACCTGTCTTGACGTCCCATAGTCTCACCGTCTTATCATAACTTCCCGATACGATGAACTCTGAATCACTGGATATAGCCACAGATAATACCTAACTAGTGTGACCACTCATGGTCTTACAGGTACCTGTCTTGACGTCCCATAGTCTCACCGTCTTATAATGACTTCCCGATACGATGAACTCTGAATCACTGGATATAGCCACAGATAATACATAATCAGTGTGACCACTCATGGTCTTACAGGTACCTGTCTTGACGTCCCATAGTCTCACCGTCTTATCATGACTTCCCGATACGATGAACTCTGAATCACTGGATTATAGCCACAGATAATACCTAACTAGTGTGACCACTCATGGTCTTACAGGTACCTGTCTTGACGTCCCATAGTTTCACCGTCTTATAATGACTTCCCGATACGATGAACTCTGAATCACTGGATATAGCCACAGCATATATATAATCAGTGTGACCACTCATGGTCTTACAGGTACCTGTCTTGACGTCCCATAGTCTCACCGTCTTATCATAACTTCCTGATACGATGAACTCTGAATCACTGGATATAGCCACAGATAATACCTAACTAGTGTGACCACTCATGGTCTTACAGGTACCTGTCTTGACGTCCCATAGTCCTCACCGTCTTATCATCACTTCCCGATACGATGAACTCTGAATCACTGGATATAGCCACAGATAATACCTAACTAGTGTGACCACTCATGGTCTTACAGGTACCTGTCTTGACGTCCCATAGTCTCACCGTCTTATCATCACTTCCCGATACGATGAACTCTGAATCACTGGATATAGCCACAGATAATACCTAACTAGTGTGACCACTCATGGTCTTACAGGTACCTGTCTTGACGTCCCATAGTCTCACCGTCTTATAATGACTTCCCGATACGATGAACTCTGAATCACTGGATATAGCCACAGATAATACCTAACTAGTGTGACCACTCATGGTCTTACAGGTACCTGTCTTGACGTCCCATAGTCTCACCGTCTAATCTGCACTTCCCGATACGATGAACTCTGAATCACTGGATATAGATACAGCATATTCTATATCCAGTGATTCAGAGTTCATCGTATCGGGAAGTGCAGATTAGACGGTGAGACTATGGGACGTCAAGACAGGTACCTGTAAGACCATGAGTGGTCACACTATTTAGGTATTATCTGTGGCTATATCCAGTGATTCAGAGTTCATCGTATCGGGAAGTCATTATAAGACGGTGAGACTATGGGACGTCAAGACAGGTACCTGTAAGACCATGAGTGGTCACACTAGTTAGGTATTATCTGTGGCTATATCCAGTGATTCAGAGTTCATCGTATCGGGAAGTGATGATAAGACGGTGAGACTATGGGACGTCAAGACAGGTACCTGTAAGACCATGAGTGGTCACACTAGTTAGGTATTATCTGTGGCTATATCCAGTGATTCAGAGTTCATCGTATCGGGAAGTGATGATAAGACGGTGAGACTATGGGACGTCAAGACAGGTACCTGTAAGACCATGAGTGGTCACACTAGTTAGGTATTATCTGTGGCTATATCCAGTGATTCAGAGTTCATCGTATCAGGAAGTTATGATAAGACGGTGAGACTATGGGACGTCAAGACAGGTACCTGTAAGACCATGAGTGGTCACACTGATTATATATATGCTGTGGCTATATCCAGTGATTCAGAGTTCATCGTATCGGAAGTCATTATAAGACGGTGAAACTATGGGACGTCAAGACAGGTACCTGTATGACCATGAGTGGTCACACTAGTTAGGTATTATCTGTGGCTATATCCAGTGATTCAGAGTTCATCGTATCGGGGAAGTCATGATAAGACGGTGAGACTATGGGACGTCAAGACAGGTACCTGTAAGACCATGAGTGGTCACACTGATTATGTATTATCTGTGGCTATATCCAGTGATTCAGAGTTCATCGTATCGGGAAGTCATTATAAGACGGTGAGACTATGGGACGTCAAGACAGGTACCTGTAAGACCATGAGTGGTCACACTAGTTAGGTATTATCTGTGGCTATATCCAGTGATTCAGAGTTCATCGTATCGGAAGTTATGATAAGACGGTGAGACTATGGGACGTCAAGACAGGTACCTGTAAGACCATGAGTGGTCACACTAGTTAGGTATTATCTGTGGCTATATCCAGTGATTCAGAGTTCATCGTATCGGGAAGTCATGATAAGACGGTGAGACTATGGGACGTCAAGACAGGTACCTGTAAGACCATGAGTGGTCACACTAGTTAGGTATTATCTGTGGCTATATCCAGTGATTCCAGAGTTCATCGTATCGGGAAGTCATTATAAGACGGTGAGACTATGGGACGTCAAGACAGGTACCTGTAAGACCATGAGTGGTCACACTAGTTAGGTATTATCTGTGGCTATATCCAGTGATTCAGAGTTCATCGTATCGGGAAGTTATGATAAGACGGTGAGACTATGGGACGTCAAGACAGGTACCTGTAAGACCATGAGTGGTCACACTAGTTAGGTATTATCTGTGGCTATATCCAGTGATTCAGAGTTCATCGTATCGGGAAGTGATGATAAGACGGTGAGACTATGGGACGTCAAGACAGGTACCTGTAAGACCATGAGTGGTCACACTAGTTAGGTATTATCTGTGGCTATATCCAGTGATTCAGAGTTCATCGTATCGGGAAGTTATGATAAGACGGTGAGACTATGGGACGTCAAGACAGGTACCTGTAAGACCATGAGTGGTCACACTGATTATGTATATGCTGTGGCTATATCCAGTGATTCAGAGTTCATCGTATCGGGAAGTCATTATAAGACGGTGAAACTATGGGACGTCAAGACAGGTACCTGTAAGACCATGAGTGGTCACACTGATTAAGTATATGCTGTATCTATATCCAGTGATTCAGAGTTCATCGTATCGGGAAGTCATGATAAGACGGTGAGACTATGGGACGTCAAGACAGGTACCTGTAAGACCATGAGTGGTCACACTAGTTAGGTATTATCTGTGGCTATATCCAGTGATTCAGAGTTCATCGTATCGGGAAGTCATTATAAGACGGTGAAACTATGGGACGTCAAGACAGGTACCTGTAAGACCATGAGTGGTCACACTGATTAAGTATATGCTGTATCTATATCCAGTGATTCAGAGTTCATCGTATCGGGAAGTGATGATAAGACGGTGAGACTATGGGACGTCAAGACAGGTACCTGTAAGACCATGAGTGGTCACACTAGTTAGGTATTATCTGTGGCTATATCCAGTGATTCAGAGTTCATCGTATCGGGAAGTGATGATAAGACGGTGAGACTATGGGACGTCAAGACAGGTACCTGTAAGACCATGAGTGGTCACACTAGTTAGGTATTATCTGTGGCTATATCCAGTGATTCAGAGTTCATCGTATCGGGAAGTGATGATAAGACGGTGAGACTATGGGACGTCAAGACAGGTACCTGTAAGACCATGAGTGGTTCACACTGATTATGTATATGCTGTGGCTATATCCAGTGATTCAGAGTTCATCGTATCGGGAAGTCATGATAAGACGGTGAGACTATGGGACGTCAAGACAGGTACCTGTAAGACCATGAGTGGTCACACTAGTTAGGTATTACCTGTGCTATATCCAGTGATTCAGAGTTCATCGTATCGGGAAGTCATTATAAGACGGTGAAACTATGGGACGTCAAGACAGGTACCTGTAAGACCATGAGTGGTCACACTAGTTAGGTATTATCTGTGGCTATATCCAGTGATTCAGAGTTCATCGTATCGGGAAGTGATGATAAGACGGTGAGACTATGGGACGTCAAGACAGGTACCTGTAAGACCATGAGTGGTCACACTAGTTAGGTATTATCTGTGGCTATATCCAGTGATTCAGAGTTCATCGTATCGGGAAGTCATGATAAGACGGTGAGACTATGGGACGTCAAGACAGGTACCTGTAAGACCATGAGTGGTCACACTAGTTAGGTATTATCTGTGGCTATATCCAGTGATTCAGAGTTCATCGTATCGGGAAGTGATGATAAGACGGTGAGACTATGGGACGTCAAGACAGGTACCTGTAAGACCATGAGTGGTCACACTAGTTAGGTATTATCTGTGGCTATATCCAGTGATTCAGAGTTCATCGTATCGGGAAGTGATGATAAGACGGTGAGACTATGGGACGTCAAGACAGGTACCTGTAAGACCATGAGTGGTCACACTAGTTAGGTATTATCTGTGGCTATATCCAGTGATTCAGAGTTCATCGTATCGGGAAGTGATGATAAGACGGTGAGACTATGGGACGTCAAGACAGGTACCTGTAAGACCATGAGTGGTCACACTAGTTAGGTATTATCTGTGGCTATATCCAGTGATTCAGAGTTCATCGTATCGGGAAGTCATTATAAGACGGTGAAACTATGGGACGTCAAGACAGGTACCTGTAAGACCATGAGTGGTCACACTAGTTAGGTATTATCTGTGGCTATATCCAGTGATTCAGAGTTCATCGTATCGGGAAGTCATTATAAGACGGTGAAACTATGGGACGTCAAGACAGGTACCTGTAAGACCATGAGTGGTCACACTAGTTAGGTATTATCTGTGGCTATATCCAGTGATTCAGAGTTCATCGTATCGGGAAGTGATGATAAGACGGTGAGACTATGGGACGTCAAGACAGGTACCTGTAAGACCATGAGTGGTCACACTAGTTAGGTATTATCTGTGGCTATATCCAGTGATTCAGAGTTCATCGTATCGGAAGTGATGATAAGACGGTGAGACTATGGGACGTCAAGACAGGTACCTGTAAGACCATGAGTGGTCACACTAGTTAGGTATTATCTGTGGCTATATCCAGTGATTCAGAGTTCATCGTATCGGGAAGTCATTATAAGACGGTGAAACTATGGGACGTCAAGACAGGTACCTGTAAGACCATGAGTGGTCACACTAGTTAGGTATTATCTGTGGCTATATCCAGTGATTCAGAGTTCATCGTATCGGGAAGTGATGATAAGACGGTGAGACTATGGGACGTCAAGACAGGTACCTGTAAGACCATGAGTGGTCACACTAGTTAGGTATTATCTGTGGCTATATCCAGTGATTCAGAGTTCATCGTATCGGGAAGTGATGATAAGACGGTGAGACTATGGGACGTCAAGACAGGTACCTGTAAGACCATGAGTGGTCACACTAGTTAGGTATTATCTGTGGCTATATCCAGTGATTCAGAGTTCATCGTATCGGGAAGTGATGATAAGACGGTGAGACTATGGGACGTCAAGACAGGTACCTGTAAGACCATGAGTGGTCACACTAGTTAGGTATTATCTGTGGCTATATCCAGTGATTCAGAGTTCATCGTATCGGGAAGTGATGATAAGACGGTGAGACTATGGGACGTCAAGACAGGTACCTGTAAGACCATGAGTGGTCACACTAGTTAGGTATTATCTGTGGCTATATCCAGTGATTCAGAGTTCATCGTATCAGGAAGTTATGATAAGACGGTGAGACTATGGGACGTCAAGACAGGTACCTGTAAGACCATGAGTGGTCACACTAGTTAGGTATTATCTGTGGCTATATCCAGTGATTCAGAGTTCATCGTATCGGGAAGTGATGATAAGACGGTGAGACTATGGGACGTCAAGACAGGTACCTGTAAGACCATGAGTGGTCACACTGATTATGTATATGCTGTGGCTATATCCAGTGATTCAGAGTTCATCGTATCGGGAAGTCATTATAAGACGGTGAAACTATGGGACGTCAAGACAGGTACCTGTAAGACCATGAGTGGTCACACTAGTTAGGTATTATCTGTGGCTATATCCAGTGATTCAGAGTTCATCGTATCGGGAAGTGATGATAAGACGGTGAGACTATGGGACGTCAAGACAGGTACCTGTAAGACCATGAGTGGTCACACTGATTATGTATATGCTGTGGCTATATCCAGTGATTCAGAGTTCATCGTATCGGGAAGTGATGATAAGACGGTGAGACTATTGGGACGTCAAGACAGGTACCTGTAAGACCATGAGTGGTCACACTAGTTAGGTATTATCTGTGGCTATATCCAGTGATTCAGAGTTCATCGTATCGGGAAGTCATTATAAGACGGTGAAACTATGGGACGTCAAGACAGGTACCTGTAAGACCATGAGTGGTCACACTGATTAAGTATATGCTGTATCTATATCCAGTGATTCAGAGTTCATCGTATCGGGAAGTTATGATAAGACGGTGAGACTATGGGACGTCAAGACAGGTACCTGTAAGACCATGAGTGGTCACACTAGTTAGGTATTATCTGTGGCTATATCCAGTGATTCAGAGTTCATCGTATCGGGAAGTTATGATAAGACGGTGAGACTATGGGACGTCAAGACAGGTACCTGTAAGACCATGAGTGGTCACACTAGTTAGGTATTATCTGTGGCTATATCCAGTGATTCAGAGTTCATCGTATCAGGAAGTTATGATAAGACGGTGAGACTATGGGTACGTCAAGACAGGTACCTGTAAGACCATGAGTGGTCACACTAGTTAGGTATTATCTGTGGCTATATCCAGTGATTCAGAGTTCATCGTATCGGGAAGTTATGATAAGACGGTGAGACTATGGGACGTCAAGACAGGTACCTGTAAGACCATGAGTGGTCACACTAGTTAGGTATTATCTGTGGCTATATCCAGTGATTCAGAGTTCATCGTATCGGGAAGTCATTATAAGACGGTGAAACTATGGGACGTCAAGACAGGTACCTGTAAGACCATGAGTGGTCACACTAGTTAGGTATTATCTGTGGCTATATCCAGTGATTCAGAGTTCATCGTATCGGGAAGTGATGATAAGACGGTGAGACTATGGGACGTCAAGACAGGTACCTGTAAGACCATGAGTGGTCACACTAGTTAGGTATTATCTGTGGCTATATCCAGTGATTCAGAGTTCATCGTATCGGGAAGTGATGATAAGACGGTGAGACTATGGGACGTCAAGACAGGTACCTGTAAGACCATGAGTGGTCACACTGATTATGTATATGCTGTGGCTATATCCAGTGATTCAGAGTTCATCGTATCGGGAAGTCATGATAAGACGGTGAGACTATGGGACGTCAAGACAGGTACCTGTAAGACCATGAGTGGTCACACTAGTTAGGTATTATCTGTGGCTATATCCAGTGATTCAGAGTTCATCGTATCGGGAAGTGATGATAAGACGGTGAGACTATGGACGTCAAGACAGGTACCTGTAAGACCATGAGTGGTCACACTAGTTAGGTATTATCTGTGGCTATATCCAGTGATTCAGAGTTCATCGTATCGGGAAGTGATGATAAGACGGTGAGACTATGGGACGTCAAGACAGGTACCTGTAAGACCATGAGTGGTCACACTAGTTAGGTATTATCTGTGGCTATATCCAGTGATTCAGAGTTCATCGTATCGGGAAGTGATGATAAGACGGTGAGACTATGGGACGTCAAGACAGGTACCTGTAAGACCATGAGTGGTCACACTAGTTAGGTATTATCTGTGGCTATATCCAGTGATTCAGAGTTCATCGTATCGGGAAGTCATTATAAGACGGTGAAACTATGGGACGTCAAGACAGGTACCTGTAAGACCATGAGTGGTCACACTAGTTAGGTATTATCTGTGGCTATATCCAGTGATTCAGAGTTCATCGTATCGGGAAGTCATTATAAGACGGTGAAACTATGGGACGTCAAGACAGGTACCTGTAAGACCATGAGTGGTCACACTAGTTAGGTATTATCTGTGGCTATATCCAGTGATTCAGAGTTCATCGTATCGGGAAGTGATGATAAGACGGTGAGACTATGGGACGTCAAGACAGGTACCTGTAAGACCATGAGTGGTCACACTAGTTAGGTATTATCTGTGGCTATATCCAGTGATTCAGAGTTCATCGTATCGGAAGTGATGATAAGACGGTGAGACTATGGGACGTCAAGACAGGTACCTGTAAGACCATGAGTGGTCACACTAGTTAGGTATTATCTGTGGCTATATCCAGTGATTCAGAGTTCATCGTATCGGGAAGTTATGATAAGACGGTGAGACTATGGGACGTCAAGACAGGTACCTGTAAGACCATGAGTGGTCACACTAGTTAGGTATTATCTGTGGCTATATCCAGTGATTCAGAGTTCATCGTATCAGGAAGTTATGATAAGACGGTGAGACTATGGGACGTCAAGACAGGTACCTGTAAGACCATGAGTGGTCACACTAGTTAGGTATTATCTGTGGCTATATCCAGTGATTCAGAGTTCATCGTATCGGGAAGTGATGATAAGACGGTGAGACTATGGGACGTCAAGACAGGTACCTGTAAGACCATGAGTGGTCACACTGATTATGTATATGCTGTATCTATATCCAGTGATTCAGAGTTCATCGTATCGGGAAGTTATGATAAGACGGTGAGACTATGGGACGTCAAGACAGGTACCTGTAAGACCATGAGTGGTCACACTAGTTAGGTATTATCTGTGGCTATATCCAGTGATTCAGAGTTCATCGTATCGGGAAGTGATGATAAGACGGTGAGACTATGGGACGTCAAGACAGGTACCTGTAAGACCATGAGTGGTCACACTAGTTAGGTATTATCTGTGGCTATATCCAGTGATTCAGAGTTCATCGTATCGGGAAGTTATGATAAGACGGTGAGACTATGGGACGTCAAGACAGGTACCTGTAAGACCATGAGTGGTCACACTAGTTAGGTATTATCTGTGGCTATATCCAGTGATTCAGAGTTCATCGTATCGGGAAGTTATGATAAGACGGTGAGACTATGGGACGTCAAGACAGGTACCTGTAAGACCATGAGTGGTCACACTAGTTAGGTATTATCTGTGGCTATATCCAGTGATTCAGAGTTCATCGTATCAGGAAGTGATGATAAGACGGTGAGACTATGGGACGTCAAGACAGGGTACCTGTAAGACCATGAGTGGTCACACTAGTTAGGTATTATCTGTGGCTATATCCAGTGATTCAGAGTTCATCGTATCAGGAAGTTATGATAAGACGGTGAGACTATGGGGACGTCAAGACAGGTACCTGTAAGACCATGAGTGGTCACACTAGTTAGGTATTATCTGTGGCTATATCCAGTGATTCAGAGTTCATCGTATCGGGAAGTCATTATAAGACGGTGAAACTATGGGACGTCAAGACAGGTACCTGTAAGACCATGAGTGGTCACACTAGTTAGGTATTATCTGTGGCTATATCCAGTGATTCAGAGTTCATCGTATCGGGAAGTGATGATAAGACGGTGAGACTATGGGACGTCAAGACAGGTACCTGTAAGACCATGAGTGGTCACACTAGTTAGGTATTATCTGTGGCTATATCCAGTGATTCAGAGTTCATCGTATCGGGAAGTGATGATAAGACGGTGAGACTATGGGACGTCAAGACAGGTACCTGTAAGACCATGAGTGGTCACACTAGTTAGGTATTATCTGTGGCTATATCCAGTGATTCAGAGTTCATCGTATCGGGAAGTTATGATAAGACGGTGAGACTATGGACGTCAAGACAGGTACCTGTAAGACCATGAGTGGTCACACTAGTTAGGTATTATCTGTGGCTATATCCAGTGATTCAGAGTTCATCGTATCGGGAAGTGATGATAAGACGGTGAGACTATGGGACGTCAAGACAGGTACCTGTAAGACCATGAGTGGTCACACTAGTTAGGTATTATCTGTGGCTATATCCAGTGATTCAGAGTTCATCGTATCGGGAAGTTATGATAAGACGGTGAGACTATGGACGTCAAGACAGGTACCTGTAAGACCATGAGTGGTCACACTAGTTAGGTATTATCTGTGGCTATATCCAGTGATTCAGAGTTCATCGTATCGGGAAGTGATGATAAGACGGTGAGACATGGGACGTCAAGACAGGTACCTGTAAGACCATGAGTGGTCACACTAGTTAGGTATTATCTGTGGCTATATCCAGTGATTCAGAGTTCATCGTATCAGGAAGTTATGATAAGACGGTGAGACTATGGGACGTCAAGACAGGTACCTGTAAGACCATGAGTGGTCACACTAGTTAGGTATTATCTGTGGCTATATCCAGTGATTCAGAGTTCATCGTATCAGGAAGTGATGATAAGACGGTGAGACTATGGGACGTCAAGACAGGTACCTGTAAGACCATGAGTGGTCACACTAGTTAGGTATTATCTGTGGCTATATCCAGTGATTCAGAGTTCATCGTATCGGGAAGTCATTATAAGACGGTGAAACTATGGGACGTCAAGACAGGTACCTGTAAGACCATGAGTGGTCACACTAGTTAGGTATTATCTGTGGCTATATCCAGTGATTCAGAGTTCATCGTATCGGGAAGTGATGATAAGACGGTGAGACTATGGGACGTCAAGACAGGTACCTGTAAGACCATGAGTGGTCACACTAGTTAGGTATTATCTGTGGCTATATCCAGTGATTCAGAGTTCATCGTATCGGGAAGTTATGATAAGACGGTGAGACTATGGGACGTCAAGACAGGTACCTGTAAGACCATGAGTGGTCACACTGATTATGTATATGCTGTGGCTATATCCAGTGATTCAGAGTTCATCGTATCGGGAAGTCATGATAAGACGGTGAGACTATGGGACGTCAAGACAGGTACCTGTAAGACCATGAGTGGTCACACTAGTTAGGTATTATCTGTGGCTATATCCAGTGATTCAGAGTTCATCGTATCGGGAAGTGATGATAAGACGGTGAGACTATGGGACGTCAAGACAGGTACCTGTAAGACCATGAGTGGTCACACTAGTTAGGTATTATCTGTGGCTATATCCAGTGATTCAGAGTTCATCGTATCGGGAAGTGATGATAAGACGGTGAGACTATGGGACGTCAAGACAGGTACCTGTAAGACCATGAGTGGTCACACTAGTTAGGTATTATCTGTGGCTATATCCAGTGATTCAGAGTTCATCGTATCAGGAAGTGATGATAAGACGGTGAGACTATGGGACGTCAAGACAGGTACCTGTAAGACCATGAGTGGTCACACTAGTTAGGTATTATCTGTGGCTATATCCAGTGATTCAGAGTTCATCGTATCAGGAAGTGATGATAAGACGGTGAGACTATGGGACGTCAAGACAGGTACCTGTAAGACCATGAGTGGTCACACTGATTATGTATATGCTGTATCTATATCCAGTGATTCAGAGTTCATCGTATCGGGAAGTTATGATAAGACGGTGAGACTATGGGACGTCAAGACAGGTACCTGTAAGACCATGAGTGGTCACACTGATTATGTATATGCTGTATCTATATCCAGTGATTCAGAGTTCATCGTATCGGGAAGTTATGATAAGACGGTGAGACTATGGGACGTCAAGACAGGTACCTGTAAGACCATGAGTGGTCACACTAGTTAGGTATTATCTGTGGCTATATCCAGTGATTCAGAGTTCATCGTATCGGGAAGTGATGATAAGACGGTGAGACTATGGGACGTCAAGACAGGTACCTGTAAGACCATGAGTGGTCACACTGATTATGTATATGCTGTGGCTATATCCAGTGATTCAGAGTTCATCGTATCGGGAAGTCATGATAAGACGGTGAGACTATGGGACGTCAAGACAGGTACCTGTAAGACCATGAGTGGTCACACTAGTTAGGTATTATCTGTGGCTATATCCAGTGATTCAGAGTTCATCGTATCGGGAAGTGATGATAAGACGGTGAGACTATGGGACGTCAAGACAGGTACCTGTAAGACCATGAGTGGTCACACTAGTTAGGTATTATCTGTGG
>CAMPDV010004171.1:0-34942 GCA_946699065.1 Loxodes magnus | reverse complement strand
GAGAAGTAATAAGTATTTTGAAAAGTGAAGAAGTGAAGTAAGAAAAGAAGATAGCATTTCAGTTTTAAGGAGTATGCTTTGAGAAGTATTAAGTATTTAGAAAAGTGAAGAAGATAAGTAAGAAAAGAAGATAGAATTTCAGTTTTAAGGAGTATGCTTTGAGAAGTATTAAGTATTTTGAAAAGTGAAGAAGTAGAGTAAGAAAAGAAGATAGAATTATAGTTTTAAGGAGTATGCTTTGAGAAGTAATAAGTATTTTGAAAAGTGAAGAAGTAAAGTAAGAAAAGAAGATATAATTTCAGTTTTAAGGAGTATGCTTTGAGAAGTATTAAGTATTTTGAAAAGTGAAGAAGTGAAGTAAGAAAAGAAGATAGAAT
The DNA here is from genome assembly GCA_946699065.1 of Loxodes magnus. Classification (NCBI taxonomy): domain Eukaryota; phylum Ciliophora; class Karyorelictea; order Loxodida; family Loxodidae; genus Loxodes; species Loxodes magnus. The sequence goes on along the minus strand of CAMPDV010004171.1, from coordinate 34,565 downwards.
TTCAGTTTTAAGGAGTATGCTTTGAGAAGTATTAAGTATTTTTAAAAGTGAAGAAGTAAAGTAAGAAAAGAAGATAGAATTTCAGTTTTAAGGAGCATGCTTTGAGAAGTAATAAGTATTTCTAAAAGTGAAGAAGTAGAGTAAGAAAAGAAGATAGAATTTGAGTTTTAAGGAGTATGCTTTGAGAAGTATTAAGTATTTAGAAAAGTGAAGAAGTAAAGTAAGAAAAGAAGATAGAATTTGAGTTTTAAGGAGTATGCTTTGAGAAGTAATAAGTATTTAGAAAAGTGAAGAAGTAAAGTAAGAAAAGAAGATAGAATATCTGTTTTAAGGAGTATGCTTTGAGAAGTATTTAGTATTTAGAAAAGTGAAGAAGTAAAGTAAGAAAAGAAGATATAATTTCAGTTTTAAGGAGTATGCTTTGAGAAGTAATAAGTATTTAGAAAAGTGAAGAAGTAGAGTAAGAAAAGAAGATAGAATTTGAGTTTTAAGGAGTATGCTTTGAGAAGTATTAAGTATTTAGAAAAGTGAAGAAGTAAAGTAAGAAAAGAAGATAGAATTTGAGTTTTAAGGAGTATGCTTTGAGAAGTAATAAGTATTTTGAAAAGTGAAGAAGTAAAGTAAGAAAAGAAGATAGAATATCTGTTTTAAGGAGTATGCTTTGAGAAGTATTAAGTATTTCTAAAAGTAAAAAAGTAAAGTAAGAAAAGAAGATATAATTTCAGTTTTAAGGAGTATGCTTTGAGAAGTAATAAGTATTTTGAAAAGTGAAGAAGTAAAGTAAGAAAAGAAGATATAATTTCAGTTTTAAGGAGTATGCTTTGAGAAGTATTAAGTATTTAGAAAGGTGAAGAAGTAAAGTAAGAAAAGAAGATAGAATTTGAGTTTTAAGGAGTATGCTTTGAGAAGTATTAAGTATTTTGAAAAGTGAAGAAGTAAAGTAAGAAAAGAAGATATAATTTCAGTTTTAAGGAGTATGCTTTGAGAAGTATTAAGTATTTAGAAAGGTGAAGAAGTAAAGTAAGAAAAGAAGATAGAATTTCAGTTTTAAGGAGTATGCTTTGAGAAGTATTAAGTATTTAGAAAAGTGAAGAAGTAGAGTAAGAAAAGAAGATAGAATTTGAGTTTTAAGGAGTATGCTTTGAGAAGTATTAAGTATTTTGAAAAGTGAAGAAGTAGAGTAAGAAAAGAAGATATAATTTCAGTTTTAAGGAGTATGCTTTGAGAAGTATTAAGTATTTAGAAAAGTGAAGAAGTAAAGTAAGAAAAGAAGATAGAATTATAGTTTTAAGGAGTATGCTTTGAGAAGTAATAAGTATTTTGAAAAGTGAAGAAGTAGAGTAAGAAAAGAAGATATAATTTCAGTTTTAAGGAGTATGCTTTGAGAAGTATTAAGTATTTTGAAAAGTGAAGAAGTGAAGTAAGAAAAGAAGATAGAATTTCAGTTTTAAGGAGTATGCTTTGAGAAGTAATAAGTATTTTGAAAAGTGAAGAAGTAAAGTAAGAAAAGAAGATATAATTTCAGTTTTAAGGAGTATGCTTTGAGAAGTATTAAGTATTTTGAAAAGTGAAGAAGTGAAGTAAGAAAAGAAGATAGAATTTCAGTTTTAAGGAGTATGCTTTGAGAAGTATTAAGTATTTTTAAAAGTGAAGAAGTAAAGTAAGAAAAGAAGATTGAATTATAGTTTTAAGGAGTATGCTTTGAGAAGTAATAAGTATTTAGAAAAGTGAAGAAGTAGAGTAAGAAAAGAAGATAGAATTTCAGTTTTAAGGAGTATGCTTTGAGAAGTAATAAGTATTTTGAAAAGTGAAGAAGTAAAGTAAGAAAAGAAGATAGAATTATAGTTTTAAGGAGTATGCTTTGAGAAGTAATAAGTATTTTGAAAAGTGAAGAAGTAAAGTAAGAAAAGAAGATAGAATTTGAGTTTTAAGGAGTATGCTTTGAGAAGTATTAAGTATTTAGAAAAGTGAAGAAGTAAAGTAAGAAAAGAAGATAGAATTTCAGTTTTAAGGAGTATGCTTTGAGAAGTAATAAGTATTTTGAAAAGTGAAGAAGTAAAGTAAGAAAAGAAGATAGAATATCTGTTTTAAGGAGTATGCTTTGAGAAGTATTAAGTATTTAGAAAAGTGAAGAAGTAAAGTAAGAAAAGAAGATAGAATTTCAGTTTTAAGGAGTATGCTTTGAGAAGTAATAAGTATTTTGAAAAGTGAAGAAGTAAAGTAAGAAAAGAAGATATAATTTCAGTTTTAAGGAGTATGCTTTGAGAAGTAATAAGTATTTTGAAAAGTGAAGAAGTGAAGTAAGAAAAGAAGATAGCATTTCAGTTTTAAGGAGTATGCTTTGAGAAGTATTAAGTATTTAGAAAAGTGAAGAAGATAAGTAAGAAAAGAAGACAGAATTTCAGTTTTAAGGAGTATGCTTTGAGAAGTATTAAGTATTTTGAAAAGTGAAGAAGTAGAGTAAGAAAAGAAGATAGAATTATAGTTTTAAGGAGTATGCTTTGAGAAGTAATAAGTATTTTGAAAAGTGAAGAAGTAAAGTAAGAAAAGAAGATATAATTTCAGTTTTAAGGAGTATGCTTTGAGAAGTATTAAGTATTTTGAAAAGTGAAGAAGTGAAGTAAGAAAAGAAGATAGAATTTCAGTTTTAAGGAGTATGCTTTGAGAAGTATTAAGTATTTTTAAAAGTGAAGAAGTAAAGTAAGAAAAGAAGATAGAATTTCAGTTTTAAGGAGCATGCTTTGAGAAGTAATAAGTATTTCTAAAAGTGAAGAAGTAGAGTAAGAAAAGAAGATAGAATTTGAGTTTTAAGGAGTATGCTTTGAGAAGTAATAAGTATTTTGAAAAGTGAAGAAGTAAAGTAAGAAAAGAAGATAGAATTTCAGTTTTAAGGAGTATGCTTTGAGAAGTATTAAGTATTTAGAAAGGTGAAGAAGTAAAGTAAGAAAAGAAGATAGAATTTCAGTTTTAAGGAGTATGCTTTGAGAAGTAATAAGTATTTTGAAAAGTGAAGAAGTAAAGTAAGAAAAGAAGATATAATTTCAGTTTTAAGGAGTATGCTTTGAGAAGTAATAAGTATTTTGAAAAGTGAAGAAGTGAAGTAAGAAAAGAAGATAGCATTTCAGTTTTAAGGAGTATGCTTTGAGAAGTATTAAGTATTTAGAAAAGTGAAGAAGATAAGTAAGAAAAGAAGATAGAATTTCAGTTTTAAGGAGTATGCTTTGAGAAGTATTAAGTATTTTGAAAAGTGAAGAAGTAAAGTAAGAAAAGAAGATAGAATTTCAGTTTTAAGGAGTATGCTTTGAGAAGTAATAAGTATTTTGAAAAGTGAAGAAGTGAAGTAAGAAAAGAAGATAGCATTTCAGTTTTAAGGAGTATGCTTTGAGAAGTATTAAGTATTTAGAAAAGTGAAGAAGATAAGTAAGAAAAGAAGATAGAATTTCAGTTTTAAGGAGTATGCTTTGAGAAGTATTAAGTATTTTGAAAAGTGAAGAAGTAAAGTAAGAAAAGAAGATAGAATTTCAGTTTTAAGGAGCATGCTTTGAGAAGTAATAAGTATTTCTAAAAGTGAAGAAGTAGAGTAAGAAAAGAAGATAGAATTTGAGTTTTAAGGAGTATGCTTTGAGAAGTATTAAGTATTTAGAAAAGTGAAGAAGTAAAGTAAGAAAAGAAGATAGAATTTGAGTTTTAAGGAGTATGCTTTGAGAAGTAATAAGTATTTAGAAAAGTGAAGAAGTAAAGTAAGAAAAGAAGATAGAATATCTGTTTTAAGGAGTATGCTTTGAGAAGTATTTAGTATTTAGAAAAGTGAAGAAGTAAAGTAAGAAAAGAAGATATAATTTCAGTTTTAAGGAGTATGCTTTGAGAAGTAATAAGTATTTAGAAAAGTGAAGAAGTAGAGTAAGAAAAGAAGATAGAATTTGAGTTTTAAGGAGTATGCTTTGAGAAGTATTAAGTATTTAGAAAAGTGAAGAAGTAAAGTAAGAAAAGAAGATAGAATTTCAGTTTTAAGGAGTATGCTTTGAGAAGTAATAAGTATTTTGAAAAGTGAAGAAGTAAAGTAAGAAAAGAAGATAGAATATCTGTTTTAAGGAGTATGCTTTGAGAAGTATTAAGTATTTCTAAAAGTAAAAAAGTAAAGTAAGAAAAGAAGATATAATTTCAGTTTTAAGGAGTATGCTTTGAGAAGTAATAAGTATTTTGAAAAGTGAAGAAGTAAAGTAAGAAAAGAAGATATAATTTCAGTTTTAAGGAGTATGCTTTGAGAAGTATTAAGTATTTAGAAAGGTGAAGAAGTAAAGTAAGAAAAGAAGATAGAATTTGAGTTTTAAGGAGTATGCTTTGAGAAGTATTAAGTATTTTGAAAAGTGAAGAAGTAAAGTAAGAAAAGAAGATATAATTTCAGTTTTAAGGAGTATGCTTTGAGAAGTATTAAGTATTTAGAAAGGTGAAGAAGTAAAGTAAGAAAAGAAGATAGAATTTCAGTTTTAAGGAGTATGCTTTGAGAAGTATTAAGTATTTAGAAAAGTGAAGAAGTAGAGTAAGAAAAGAAGATAGAATTTGAGTTTTAAGGAGTATGCTTTGAGAAGTATTAAGTATTTTGAAAAGTGAAGAAGTAGAGTAAGAAAAGAAGATATAATTTCAGTTTTAAGGAGTATGCTTTGAGAAGTATTAAGTATTTAGAAAAGTGAAGAAGTAAAGTAAGAAAAGAAGATAGAATTATAGTTTTAAGGAGTATGCTTTGAGAAGTAATAAGTATTTTGAAAAGTGAAGAAGTAGAGTAAGAAAAGAAGATATAATTTCAGTTTTAAGGAGTATGCTTTGAGAAGTATTAAGTATTTTGAAAAGTGAAGAAGTGAAGTAAGAAAAGAAGATAGAATTTCAGTTTTAAGGAGTATGCTTTGAGAAGTAATAAGTATTTTGAAAAGTGAAGAAGTAAAGTAAGAAAAGAAGATATAATTTCAGTTTTAAGGAGTATGCTTTGAGAAGTATTAAGTATTTTGAAAAGTGAAGAAGTGAAGTAAGAAAAGAAGATAGAATTTCAGTTTTAAGGAGTATGCTTTGAGAAGTATTAAGTATTTTGAAAAGTGAAGAAGTAAAGTAAGAAAAGAAGATTGAATTATAGTTTTAAGGAGTATGCTTTGAGAAGTAATAAGTATTTAGAAAAGTGAAGAAGTAGAGTAAGAAAAGAAGATAGAATTTCAGTTTTAAGGAGTATGCTTTGAGAAGTAATAAGTATTTTGAAAAGTGAAGAAGTAAAGTAAGAAAAGAAGATAGAATTATAGTTTTAAGGAGTATGCTTTGAGAAGTAATAAGTATTTTGAAAAGTGAAGAAGTAAAGTAAGAAAAGAAGATAGAATTTGAGTTTTAAGGAGTATGCTTTGAGAAGTATTAAGTATTTAGAAAAGTGAAGAAGTAAAGTAAGAAAAGAAGATAGAATTTCAGTTTTAAGGAGTATGCTTTGAGAAGTAATAAGTATTTTGAAAAGTGAAGAAGTAAAGTAAGAAAAGAAGATAGAATATCTGTTTTAAGGAGTATGCTTTGAGAAGTATTAAGTATTTAGAAAAGTGAAGAAGTAAAGTAAGAAAAGAAGATAGAATTTCAGTTTTAAGGAGTATGCTTTGAGAAGTAATAAGTATTTTGAAAAGTGAAGAAGTAAAGTAAGAAAAGAAGATATAATTTCAGTTTTAAGGAGTATGCTTTGAGAAGTAATAAGTATTTTGAAAAGTGAAGAAGTGAAGTAAGAAAAGAAGATAGCATTTCAGTTTTAAGGAGTATGCTTTGAGAAGTATTAAGTATTTAGAAAAGTGAAGAAGATAAGTAAGAAAAGAAGACAGAATTTCAGTTTTAAGGAGTATGCTTTGAGAAGTATTAAGTATTTTGAAAAGTGAAGAAGTAGAGTAAGAAAAGAAGATAGAATTATAGTTTTAAGGAGTATGCTTTGAGAAGTAATAAGTATTTTGAAAAGTGAAGAAGTAAAGTAAGAAAAGAAGATAGAATTTCAGTTTTAAGGAGTATGCTTTGAGAAGTATTAAGTATTTTGAAAAGTGAAGAAGTGAAGTAAGAAAAGAAGATAGAATTTGAGTTTTAAGGAGTATGCTTTGAGAAGTATTAAGTATTTAGAAAAGTGAAGAAGAAAAGTAAGAAAAGAAGATAGAATTTCAGTTTTAAGGAGTATGCTTTGAGAAGTAATAAGTATTTTGAAAAGTGAAGAAGTAAAGTAAGAAAAGAAGATATAATTTCAGTTTTAAGGAGTATGCTTTGAGAAGTAATAAGTATTTTGAAAAGTGAAGAAGTAAAGTAAGAAAAGAAGATAGAATTTCAGTTTTAAGGAGTATGCTTTGAGAAGTAATAAGTATTTTGAAAAGTGAAGAAGTGAAGTAAGAAAAGAAGATAGAATTTCAGTTTTAAGGAGTATGCTTTGAGAAGTATTAAGTATTTAGAAAAGTGAAGAAGATAAGTAAGAAAAGAAGATAGAATTTCAGTTTTAAGGAGTATGCTTTGAGAAGTAATAAGTATTTTGAAAAGTGAAGAAGTAAAGTAAGAAAAGAAGATTGAATTATAGTTTTAAGGAGTATGCTTTGAGAAGTAATAAGTATTTAGAAAAGTGAAGAAGTAGAGTAAGAAAAGAAGATAGAATTTCAGTTTTAAGGAGTATGCTTTGAGAAGTAATAAGTATTTTGAAAAGTGAAGAAGTAAAGTAAGAAAAGAAGATAGAATTTCAGTTTTAAGGAGTATGCTTTGAGAAGTATTAAGTATTTAGAAAAGTGAAGAAGTAGAGTAAGAAAAGAAGATAGAATTTCAGTTTTAAGGAGTATGCTTTGAGAAGTATTAAGTATTTTGAAAAGTGAAGAAGTAGAGTAAGAAAAGAAGATAGAATTTGAGTTTTAAGGAGTATGCTTTGAGAAGTATTAAGTATTTTGAAAAGTGAAGAAGTAGAGTAAGAAAAGAAGATATAATTTCAGTTTTAAGGAGTATGCTTTGAGAAGTATTAAGTATTTAGAAAAGTGAAGAAGTAAAGTAAGAAAAGAAGATAGAATTATAGTTTTAAGGAGTATGCTTTGAGAAGTAATAAGTATTTTGAAAAGTGAAGAAGTAAAGTAAGAAAAGAAGATATAATTTCAGTTTTAAGGAGTATGCTTTGAGAAGTATTAAGTATTTTGAAAAGTGAAGAAGTAGAGTAAGAAAAGAAGATAGAATTTCAGTTTTAAGGAGTATGCTTTGAGAAGTAATAAGTATTTTGAAAAGTGAAGAAGTAAAGTAAGAAAAGAAGATTGAATTATAGTTTTAAGGAGTATGCTTTGAGAAGTAATAAGTATTTAGAAAAGTGAAGAAGTAGAGTAAGAAAAGAAGATAGAATTTGAGTTTTAAGGAGTATGCTTTGAGAAGTATTAAGTATTTAGAAAAGTGAAGAAGATAAGTAAGAAAAGAAGATAGAATTTCAGTTTTAAGGAGTATGCTTTGAGAAGTAATAAGTATTTTGAAAAGTGAAGAAGTAAAGTAAGAAAAGAAGATTGAATTATAGTTTTAAGGAGTATGCTTTGAGAAGTAATAAGTATTTAGAAAAGTGAAGAAGTAAAGTAAGAAAAGAAGATAGAATTTGAGTTTTAAGGAGTATGCTTTGAGAAGTATTAAGTATTTAGAAAAGTGAAGAAGATAAGTAAGAAAAGAAGATAGAATTTCAGTTTTAAGGAGTATGCTTTGAGAAGTATTAAGTATTTTGAAAAGTGAAGAAGTAGAGTAAGAAAAGAAGATATAATTTCAGTTTTAAGGAGTATGCTTTGAGAAGTATTAAGTATTTAGAAAAGTGAAGAAGTGAAGTAAGAAAAGAAGATAGAATTTGAGTTTTAAGGAGTATGCTTTGAGAAGTATTAAGTATTTAGAAAAGTGAAGAAGTAAAGTAAGAAAAGAAGATATAATTTCAGTTTTAAGGAGTATGCTTTGAGAAGTATTAAGTATTTAGAAAAGTGAAGAAGTGAAGTAAGAAAAGAAGATAGAATTTGAGTTTTAAGGAGTATGCTTTGAGAAGTATTAAGTATTTAGAAAAGTGAAGAAGTAAAGTAAGAAAAGAAGATAGAATTTCAGTTTTAAGGAGTATGCTTTGAGAAGTATTAAGTATTTAGAAAAGTGAAGAAGTAAAGTAAGAAAAGAAGATAGAATTATAGTTTTAAAGAGTATGTTTTGAGAAGTATTAAGTATTTAGAAAAGTGAAGAAGAAAAGTAAGAAAAGAAGATAGAATTTCAGTTTTAAGGAGTATGCTTTGAGAAGTAATAAGTATTTTGAAAAGTGAAGAAGTAAAGTAAGAAAAGAAGATATAATTTCAGTTTTAAGGAGTATGCTTTGAGAAGTAATAAGTATTTTGAAAAGTGAAGAAGTAAAGTAAGAAAAGAAGATATAATTTCAGTTTTAAGGAGTATGCTTTGAGAAGTAATAAGTATTTTGAAAAGTGAAGAAGTAAAGTAAGAAAAGAAGATAGAATTTCAGTTTTAAGGAGTATGCTTTGAGAAGTAATAAGTATTTTGAAAAGTGAAGAAGTGAAGTAAGAAAAGAAGATAGCATTTCAGTTTTAAGGAGTATGCTTTGAGAAGTATTAAGTATTTAGAAAAGTGAAGAAGATAAGTAAGAAAAGAAGATAGAATTTCAGTTTTAAGGAGTATGCTTTGAGAAGTATTAAGTATTTTGAAAAGTGAAGAAGTAAAGTAAGAAAAGAAGATATAATTTCAGTTTTAAGGAGTATGCTTTGAGAAGTATTAAGTATTTTGAAAAGTGAAGAAGTGAAGTAAGAAAAGAAGATAGAATTTCAGTTTTAAGGAGTATGCTTTGAGAAGTATTAAGTATTTTTAAAAGTGAAGAAGTAAAGTAAGAAAAGAAGATAGAATTTCAGTTTTAAGGAGCATGCTTTGAGAAGTAATAAGTATTTCTAAAAGTGAAGAAGTAGAGTAAGAAAAGAAGATAGAATTTGAGTTTTAAGGAGTATGCTTTGAGAAGTATTAAGTATTTAGAAAAGTGAAGAAGTAAAGTAAGAAAAGAAGATAGAATTTGAGTTTTAAGGAGTATGCTTTGAGAAGTAATAAGTATTTAGAAAAGTGAAGAAGTAAAGTAAGAAAAGAAGATAGAATATCTGTTTTAAGGAGTATGCTTTGAGAAGTATTTAGTATTTAGAAAAGTGAAGAAGTGAAGTAAGAAAAGAAGATATAATTTCAGTTTTAAGGAGTATGCTTTGAGAAGTAATAAGTATTTAGAAAAGTGAAGAAGTAGAGTAAGAAAAGAAGATATAATTTCAGTTTTAAGGAGTATGCTTTGAGAAGTATTAAGTATTTAGAAAAGTGAAGAAGTAAAGTAAGAAAAGAAGATATAATTTGAGTTTTAAGGAGTATGCTTTGAGAAGTAATAAGTATTTTGAAAAGTGAAGAAGTAAAGTAAGAAAAGAAGATAGAATATCTGTTTTAAGGAGTATGCTTTGAGAAGTATTAAGTATTTCTAAAAGTAAAAAAGTAAAGTAAGAAAAGAAGATATAATTTGAGTTTTAAGGAGTATGCTTTGAGAAGTATTAAGTATTTAGAAAAGTGAAGAAGTAAAGTAAGAAAAGAAGATAGAATTTCAGTTTTAAGGAGTATGCTTTGAGAAGTAATAAGTATTTTGAAAAGTGAAGAAGTAAAGTAAGAAAAGAAGATATAATTTCAGTTTTAAGGAGTATGCTTTGAGAAGTATTAAGTATTTAGAAAGGTGAAGAAGTAAAGTAAGAAAAGAAGATAGAATTTCAGTTTTAAGGAGTATGCTTTGAGAAGTATTAAGTATTTAGAAAAGTGAAGAAGTAGAGTAAGAAAAGAAGATAGAATTTCAGTTTTAAGGAGTATGCTTTGAGAAGTATTAAGTATTTTGAAAAGTGAAGAAGTAGAGTAAGAAAAGAAGATAGAATTTGAGTTTTAAGGAGTATGCTTTGAGAAGTATTAAGTATTTAGAAAAGTGAAGAAGATAAGTAAGAAAAGAAGATAGAATTTCAGTTTTAAGGAGTATGCTTTGAGAAGTAATAAGTATTTTGAAAAGTGAAGAAGTAAAGTAAGAAAAGAAGATAGAATTATAGTTTTAAGGAGTATGCTTTGAGAAGTAATAAGTATTTTGAAAAGTGAAGAAGTAAAGTAAGAAAAGAAGATATAATTTCAGTTTTAAGGAGTATGCTTTGAGAAGTATTAAGTATTTTGAAAAGTGAAGAAGTGAAGTAAGAAAAGAAGATAGAATTTCAGTTTTAAGGAGTATGCTTTGAGAAGTATTAAGTATTTTTAAAAGTGAAGAAGTAAAGTAAGAAAAGAAGATAGAATTTCAGTTTTAAGGAGTATGCTTTGAGAAGTATTAAGTATTTTTAAAAGTGAAGAAGTAAAGTAAGAAAAGAAGATAGAATTTCAGTTTTAAGGAGTATCCTTTGAGAAGTATTAAGTATTTTTAAAAGTGAAGAAGTAAAGTAAGAAAAGAAGATAGAATTTCAGTTTTAAGGAGTATGCTTTGAGAAGTATTAAGTATTTAGAAAAGTGAAGAAGTAAAGTAAGAAAAGAAGATAGAATTTCAGTTTTAAGGAGTATGCTTTGAGAAGTAATAAGTATTTTGAAAAGTGAAGAAGTAAAGTAAGAAAAGAAGATAGAATTATAGTTTTAAGGAGTATGCTTTGAGAAGTAATAAGTATTTTGAAAAGTGAAGAAGTAAAGTAAGAAAAGAAGATATAATTTCAGTTTTAAGGAGTATGCTTTGAGAAGTATTAAGTATTTTGAAAAGTGAAGAAGTAAAGTAAGAAAAGAAGATAGAATTTCAGTTTTAAGGAGTATGCTTTGAGAAGTATTAAGTATTTTTAAAAGTGAGGAAGTAAAGTAAGAAAAGAAGATAGAATTTGAGTTTTAAGGAGTATGCTTTGAGAAGTATTAAGTATTTAGAAAAGTGAAGAAGTAGAGTAAGAAAAGAAGATAGAATTTGAGTTTTAAGGAGTATGCTTTGAGAAGTAATAAATATTTTTAAAAGTGAAGAAGTAGAGTAAGAAAAGAAGATAGAATTTCAGTTTTAAGGAATATGCTTTGAGAAGTAATAAGTATTTTGAAAAGTGAAGAAGTAAAGTAAGAAAAGAAGATAGAATTTCAGTTTTAAGGAGTATGCTTTGAGAAGTATTAAGTATTTAGAAAAGTGAAGAAGTAAAGTAAGAAAAGAAGATAGAATTTCAGTTTTAAAGAGTATGCTTTGAGAAGTAATAAGTATTTTGAAAAGTGAAGAAGTGAAGTAAGAAAAGAAGATAGAATTTCAGTTTTAAGGAGTATGCTTTGAGAAGTAATAAGTATTTTGAAAAGTGAAGAAGTAAAGTAAGAAAAGAAGATTGAATTATAGTTTTAAGGAGTATGCTTTGAGAAGTAATAAGTATTTTTAAAAGTGAAGAAGTAGAGTAAGAAAAGAAGATAGAATTTCAGTTTTAAGGAGTATGCTTTGAGAAGTAATAAGTATTTTGAAAAGTGAAGAAGTAAAGTAAGAAAAGAAGATATAATTTCAGTTTTAAGGAGTATGCTTTGAGAAGTATTAAGTATTTTGAAAAGTGAAGAAGTGAAGTAAGAAAAGAAGATAGAATTTGAGTTTTAAGGAGTATGCTTTGAGAAGTATTAAGTATTTAGAAAAGTGAAGAAGTAAAGTAAGAAAAGAAGATAGAATTTCAGTTTTAAGGAGTATGCTTTGAGAAGTAATAAGTATTTTGAAAAGTGAAGAAGTGAAGTAAGAAAAGAAGATATAATTTGAGTTTTAAGGAGTATGCTTTGAGAAGTATTAAGTATTTTGAAAAGTGAAGAAGTGAAGTAAGAAAAGAAGATAGAATTTGAGTTTTAAGGAGTATGCTTTGAGAAGTAATAAGTATTTTGAAAAGTGAAGAAGTAAAGTAAGAAAAGAAGATTGAATTATAGTTTTAAGGAGTATGCTTTGAGAAGTAATAAGTATTTCTAAAAGTGAAGAAGTAAAGTAAGAAAAGAAGATATAATTTCAGTTTTAAGGAGTATGCTTTGAGAAGTAATAAGTATTTAGAAAAGTGAAGAAGTAGAGTAAGAAAAGAAGATAGAATTTGAGTTTTAAGGAGTATGCTTTGAGAAGTATTAAGTATTTTGAAAAGTGAAGAAGTAAAGTAAGAAAAGAAGATAGAATTTCTGTTTTAAGGAGTATGCTTTGAGAAGTATTAAGTATTTAGAAAAGTGAAGAAGTAGAGTAAGAAAAGAAGATAGAATTTGAGTTTTAAGGAGTATGCTTTGAGAAGTATTAAGTATTTAGAAAAGTGAAGAAGTAAAGTAAGAAAAGAAGATAGAATTTCAGTTTTAAGGAGTATGCTTTGAGAAGTATTAAGTATTTAGAAAAGTGAAGAAGTAAAGTAAGAAAAGAAGATAGAATTTGAGTTTTAAGGAGTATGCTTTGAGAAGTATTAAGTATTTTGAAAAGTGAAGAAGTAGAGTAAGAAAAGAAGATATAATTTCAGTTTTAAGGAGTATGCTTTGAGAAGTATTAAGTATTTAGAAAAGTGAAGAAGTAAAGTAAGAAAAGAAGATAGAATTTCAGTTTTAAGGAGTATGCTTTGAGAAGTATTAAGTATTTTGAAAAGTGAAGAAGTGAAGTAAGAAAAGAAGATAGAATTTGAGTTTTAAGGAGTATGCTTTGAGAAGTATTAAGTATTTTGAAAAGTGAAGAAGTGAAGTAAGAAAAGAAGATAGAATTTCAGTTTTAAGGAGTATGCTTTGAGAAGTATTAAGTATTTTTAAAAGTGAAGAAGTAAAGTAAGAAAAGAAGATAGAATTTCAGTTTTAAGGAGTATCCTTTGAGAAGTATTAAGTATTTTTAAAAGTGAAGAAGTAAAGTAAGAAAAGAAGATAGAATTTCAGTTTTAAGGAGTATGCTTTGAGAAGTATTAAGTATTTAGAAAAGTGAAGAAGTAAAGTAAGAAAAGAAGATAGAATTTCAGTTTTAAAGAGTATGCTTTGAGAAGTAATAAGTATTTTGAAAAGTGAAGAAGTAAAGTAAGAAAAGAAGATAGAATTATAGTTTTAAGGAGTATGCTTTGAGAAGTAATAAGTATTTTGAAAAGTGAAGAAGTAAAGTAAGAAAAGAAGATATAATTTCAGTTTTAAGGAGTATGCTTTGAGAAGTATTAAGTATTTTGAAAAGTGAAGAAGTAAAGTAAGAAAAGAAGATAGAATTTCAGTTTTAAGGAGTATGCTTTGAGAAGTATTAAGTATTTTTAAAAGTGAGGAAGTAAAGTAAGAAAAGAAGATAGAATTTGAGTTTTAAGGAGTATGCTTTGAGAAGTATTAAGTATTTAGAAAAGTGAAGAAGTAGAGTAAGAAAAGAAGATAGAATTTGAGTTTTAAGGAGTATGCTTTGAGAAGTAATAAATATTTTTAAAAGTGAAGAAGTAGAGTAAGAAAAGAAGATAGAATTTCAGTTTTAAGGAATATGCTTTGAGAAGTAATAAGTATTTTGAAAAGTGAAGAAGTAGAGTAAGAAAAGAAGATAGAATTTCTGTTTTAAGGAGTATGCTTTGAGAAGTAATAAGTATTTTGAAAAGTGAAGAAGTAGAGTAAGAAAAGAAGATAGAATTTCAGTTTTAAGGAGTATGCTTTGAGAAGTAATAAATATTTTTAAAAGTGAAGAAGTAAAGTAAGAAAAGAAGATAGAATTTCTGTTTTAAGGAATATGCTTTGAGAAGTAATAAGTATTCTGAAAAGTGAAGAAGTAAAGTAAGAAAAGAAGATAGAATTTCAGTTTTAAGGAGTAAAATTTGAGAAGTAATAAGTATTTTGAAAAGTGAAGAAGTAAAGTAAGAAAAGAAGATAGAATTTCAGTTTTAAGGAGTATGATTTGAGAAGTGATAAGTATTCTGAAAAGTGAAGAAGTAAAGTAAGAAAAGAAGATAGAATTTGAGTTTTAAGGAGTATGCTTTGAGAAGTAATAAGTATTTTGAAAAGTGAAGAAGTAAAGTAAGAAAAGAAGATAGAATTTGAGTTTTAAGGAGTATGCTTTGAGAAGTATTAAGTATTTAGAAAAGTGAAGAAGTAGAGTAAGAAAAGAAGATAGAATTTCTGTTTTAAGGAGTATGCTTTGAGAAGTATTAAGTATTTAGAAAAGTGAAGAAGTAAAGTAAGAAAAGAAGATATAATTTCAGTTTTAAGGAGTATGCTTTGAGAAGTATTAAGTATTTAGAAAAGTGAAGAAGTAGAGTAAGAAAAGAAGATAGAATTATAGTTTTAAGGAGTATGCTTTGAGAAGTATTAAGTATTTAGAAAGGTGAAGATGTAAAGTAAGAAAAGAAGATAGAATTTGAGTTTTAAGGAGTATGCTTTGAGAAGTATTAAGTATTTAGAAAAGTGAAGAAGTAAAGTAAGAAAAGAAGATAGAATTTGAGTTTTAAGGAGTATGCTTTGAGAAGTATTAAGTATTTAGAAAAGTGAAGAAGTAGAGTAAGAAAAGAAGATAGAATTTCAGTTTTAAGGAGTATGCTTTGAGAAGTAATAAGTATTTTGAAAAGTGAAGAAGTAAAGTAAGAAAAGAAGATAGAATATCTGTTTTAAGGAGTATGCTTTGAGAAGTATTAAGTATTTTGAAAAGTGAAGAAGTAAAGTAAGAAAAGAAGATAGAATTTCAGTTTTAAGGAGTATGCTTTGAGAAGTATTAAGTATTTTTAAAAGTGAAGAAGTAAAGTAAGAAAAGAAGATAGAATTTGAGTTTTAAGGAGTATGCTTTGAGAAGTATTAAGTATTTAGAAAAGTGAAGAAGTAAAGTAAGAAAAGAAGATAGAATTTCTGTTTTAAGGAGTATGCTTTGAGAAGTAATAAGTATTTTGAAAAGTGAAGAAGTAGAGTAAGAAAAGAAGATAGAATTTGAGTTTTAAGGAGTATACTTTGAGAAGTATTAAGTATTTAGAAAAGTGAAGAAGTAAAGTAAGAAAAGAAGATATAATTTCAGTTTTAAGGAGTATGCTTTGAGAAGTATTAAGTATTTTTAAAAGTGAAGAAGTGAAGTAAGAAAAGAAGATAGCATTTCAGTTTTAAGGAGTATGCTTTGAGAAGTAATAAGTATTTTGAAAAGTGAAGAAGTAAAGTAAGAAAAGAAGATAGAATTTCAGTTTTAAGGAGTATGCTTTGAGAAGTAATAAATATTTTTAAAAGTGAAGAAGTAGAGTAAGAAAAGAAGATAGAATTTGAGTTTTAAGGAGTATGCTTTGAGAAGTAATAAATATTTTTAAAAGTGAAGAAGTAGAGTAAGAAAAGAAGATAGAATTTCAGTTTTAAGGAGTATGCTTTGAGAAGTATTAAGTATTTTTAAAAGTGAAGAAGTAGAGTAAGAAAAGAAGATAGAATTTGAGTTTTAAGGAGTATGTTTTGAGAAGTATTAAGTATTTAGAAAAGTGAAGAAGTAGAGTAAGAAAAGAAGA
This sequence comes from Loxodes magnus, assembly GCA_946699065.1. Lineage (NCBI taxonomy): Eukaryota > Ciliophora > Karyorelictea > Loxodida > Loxodidae > Loxodes > Loxodes magnus. Next base: position 19,131 of record CAMPDV010004171.1, on the reverse strand, counting down.
TATAATTTCAGTTTTAAGGAATATGCTTTGATAAGTATTAAATATTTCTAAAAGTGAAGAAGTAGAGTAAGAAAAGAAGATAGCATTTCAGTTTTAAGGAGTATGCTTTGAGAAGTAATAAGTATTTTGAAAAGTGAAGAAGTAAAGTAAGAAAAGAAGATAGAATTTCAGTTTTAAGGAGTATGCTTTGAGAAGTATTAAGTATTTAGAAAAGTGAAGAAGTAAAGTAAGAAAAGAAGATAGAATTTGAGTTTTAAGGAGTATGCTTTGAGAAGTAATAAATATTTTTAAAAGTGAAGAAGTAGAGTAAGAAAAGAAGATAGAATTTCAGTTTTAAGGAGTATGCTTTGAGAAGTAATAAGTATTTTGAAAAGTGAAGAAGTAGAGTAAGAAAAGAAGATAGAATTTCTGTTTTAAGGAGTATGCTTTGAGAAGTAATAAGTATTTAGAAAAGTGAAGAAGTAAAGTAAGAAAAGAAGATAGAATTTCTGTTTTAAGGAGTATGCTTTGAGAAGTATTAAGTATTTAGAAAAGTGAAGAAGTAGAGTAAGAAAAGAAGATAGAATTTGAGTTTTAAGGAGTATGCTTTGAGAAGTATTAAGTATTTAGAAAAGTGAAGAAGTAAAGTAAGAAAAGAAGATAGAATTTGAGTTTTAAGGAGTATGCTTTGAGAAGTATTAAGTATTTTGAAAAGTGAAGAAGTGAAGTAAGAAAAGAAGATAGAATTTGAGTTTTAAGGAGTATGCTTTGAGAAGTAATAAATATTTTTAAAAGTGAAGAAGTAGAGTAAGAAAAGAAGATAGAATTTCAGTTTTAAGGAATATGCTTTGAGAAGTAATAAGTATTTTGAAAAGTGAAGAAGTAGAGTAAGAAAAGAAGATAGAATTTCTGTTTTAAGGAGTATGCTTTGAGAAGTAATAAGTATTTTGAAAAGTGAAGAAGTAGAGTAAGAAAAGAAGATAGAATTTCAGTTTTAAGGAGTATGCTTTGAGAAGTAATAAATATTTTTAAAAGTGAAGAAGTAAAGTAAGAAAAGAAGATAGAATTTCTGTTTTAAGGAATATGCTTTGAGAAGTAATAAGTATTTTGAAAAGTGAAGAAGTAGAGTAAGAAAAGAAGATATAATTTGAGTTTTAAGGAGTATGCTTTGAGAAGTATTAAGTATTTAGAAAAGTGAAGAAGTAAAGTAAGAAAAGAAGATAGAATTTCAGTTTTAAGGAGTATGCTTTGAGAAGTAATAAGTATTTTGAAAAGTGAAGAAGTAAAGTAAGAAAAGAAGATATAATTTGAGTTTTAAGGAGTATGCTTTGAGAAGTAATAAGTATTTTGAAAAGTGAAGAAGTAAAGTAAGAAAAGAAGATAGAATTTGAGTTTTAAGGAGTATGCTTTGAGAAGTATTAAGTATTTAGAAAAGTGAAGAAGTAGAGTAAGAAAAGAAGATAGAATTTCAGTTTTAAGGAGTATGCTTTGAGAAGTATTAAGTATTTAGAAAAGTGAAGAAGTAAAGTAAGAAAAGAAGATATAATTTCAGTTTTAAGGAGTATGCTTTGAGAAGTATTAAGTATTTTGAAAAGTGAAGAAGTGAAGTAAGAAAAGAAGATAGAATTTGAGTTTTAAAGAGTATGCTTTGAGAAGTAATAAGTATTTTGAAAAGTGAAGAAGTAAAGTAAGAAAAGAAGATTGAATTATAGTTTTAAGGAGTATGCTTTGAGAAGTAATAAGTATTTCTAAAAGTGAAGAAGTAAAGTAAGAAAAGAAGATATAATTTCAGTTTTAAGGAGTATGCTTTGAGAAGTAATAAGTATTTCTAAAAGTGAAGAAGTAAAGTAAGAAAAGAAGATATAATTTCAGTTTTAAGGAGTATGCTTTGAGAAGTAATAAGTATTTTGAAAAGTGAAGAAGTAGAGTAAGAAAAGAAGATAGAATTTCAGTTTTAAGGAGTATGCTTTGAGAAGTAATAAATATTTTTAAAAGTGAAGAAGTAAAGTAAGAAAAGAAGATAGAATTTCTGTTTTAAGGAATATGCTTTGAGAAGTAATAAGTATTTTGAAAAGTGAAGAAGTAGAGTAAGAAAAGAAGATATAATTTGAGTTTTAAGGAGTATGCTTTGAGAAGTATTAAGTATTTAGAAAAGTGAAGAAGTAAAGTAAGAAAAGAAGATAGAATTTCAGTTTTAAGGAGTATGCTTTGAGAAGTAATAAGTATTTTGAAAAGTGAAGAAGTAAAGTAAGAAAAGAAGATATAATTTGAGTTTTAAGGAGTATGCTTTGAGAAGTAATAAGTATTTTGAAAAGTGAAGAAGTAAAGTAAGAAAAGAAGATAGAATTTGAGTTTTAAGGAGTATGCTTTGAGAAGTATTAAGTATTTAGAAAAGTGAAGAAGTAGAGTAAGAAAAGAAGATAGAATTTCAGTTTTAAGGAGTATGCTTTGAGAAGTAATAAGTATTTTGAAAAGTGAAGAAGTAAAGTAAGAAAAGAAGATATAATTTCAGTTTTAAGGAGTATGCTTTGAGAAGTATTAAGTATTTTGAAAAGTGAAGAAGTGAAGTAAGAAAAGAAGATAGAATTTGAGTTTTAAGGAGTATGCTTTGAGAAGTAATAAGTATTTTGAAAAGTGAAGAAGTAAAGTAAGAAAAGAAGATTGAATTATAGTTTTAAGGAGTATGCTTTGAGAAGTAATAAGTATTTCTAAAAGTGAAGAAGTAAAGTAAGAAAAGAAGATATAATTTCAGTTTTAAGGAGTATGCTTTGAGAAGTATTAAGTATTTAGAAAAGTGAAGAAGTAGAGTAAGAAAAGAAGATAGAATTTGAGTTTTAAGGAGTATGCTTTGAGAAGTATTAAGTATTTTGAAAAGTGAAGAAGTAAAGTAAGAAAAGAAGATAGAATTTCTGTTTTAAGGAATATGCTTTGAGAAGTAATAAGTATTTTGAAAAGTGAAGAAGTAGAGTAAGAAAAGAAGATATAATTTGAGTTTTAAGGAGTATGCTTTGAGAAGTATTAAGTATTTAGAAAAGTGAAGAAGTAAAGTAAGAAAAGAAGATAGAATTTCAGTTTTAAGGAGTATGCTTTGAGAAGTAATAAGTATTTTGAAAAGTGAAGAAGTAAAGTAAGAAAAGAAGATATAATTTGAGTTTTAAGGAGTATGCTTTGAGAAGTAATAAGTATTTTGAAAAGTGAAGAAGTAAAGTAAGAAAAGAAGATAGAATTTGAGTTTTAAGGAGTATGCTTTGAGAAGTATTAAGTATTTAGAAAAGTGAAGAAGTAAAGTAAGAAAAGAAGATAGAATTTCAGTTTTAAGGAGTATGCTTTGAGAAGTATTAAGTATTTTGAAAAGTGAAGAAGTGAAGTAAGAAAAGAAGATAGAATTTGAGTTTTAAGGAGTATGCTTTGAGAAGTATTAAGTATTTTGAAAAGTGAAGAAGTGAAGTAAGAAAAGAAGATAGAATTTGAGTTTTAAGGAGTATGCTTTGAGAAGTAATAAGTATTTTGAAAAGTGAAGAAGTAAAGTAAGAAAAGAAGATTGAATTATAGTTTTAAGGAGTATGCTTTGAGAAGTAATAAGTATTTCTAAAAGTGAAGAAGTAAAGTAAGAAAAGAAGATATAATTTCAGTTTTAAGGAGTATGCTTTGAGAAGTAATAAGTATTTAGAAAAGTGAAGAAGTAGAGTAAGAAAAGAAGATAGAATTTGAGTTTTAAGGAGTATGCTTTGAGAAGTATTAAGTATTTTGAAAAGTGAAGAAGTAAAGTAAGAAAAGAAGATAGAATTTCTGTTTTAAGGAGTATGCTTTGAGAAGTATTAAGTATTTAGAAAAGTGAAGAAGTAGAGTAAGAAAAGAAGATAGAATTTGAGTTTTAAGGAGTATGCTTTGAGAAGTATTAAGTATTTAGAAAAGTGAAGAAGTAAAGTAAGAAAAGAAGATAGAATTTCAGTTTTAAGGAGTATGCTTTGAGAAGTATTAAGTATTTTGAAAAGTGAAGAAGTAGAGTAAGAAAAGAAGATATAATTTCAGTTTTAAGGAGTATGCTTTGAGAAGTATTAAGTATTTAGAAAAGTGAAGAAGTAAAGTAAGAAAAGAAGATAGAATTTCAGTTTTAAGGAGTATGCTTTGAGAAGTATTAAGTATTTTGAAAAGTGAAGAAGTGAAGTAAGAAAAGAAGATAGAATTTGAGTTTTAAGGAGTATGCTTTGAGAAGTATTAAGTATTTTGAAAAGTGAAGAAGTGAAGTAAGAAAAGAAGATAGAATTTCAGTTTTAAGGAGTATGCTTTGAGAAGTATTAAGTATTTTTAAAAGTGAAGAAGTAAAGTAAGAAAAGAAGATAGAATTTCAGTTTTAAGGAGTATCCTTTGAGAAGTATTAAGTATTTTTAAAAGTGAAGAAGTAAAGTAAGAAAAGAAGATAGAATTTGAGTTTTAAGGAGTATGCTTTGAGAAGTATTAAGTATTTAGAAAAGTGAAGAAGTAAAGTAAGAAAAGAAGATATAATTTCAGTTTTAAGGAGTATGCTTTGAGAAGTAATAAGTATTTAGAAAAGTGAAGAAGTAGAGTAAGAAAAGAAGATAGAATTTGAGTTTTAAGGAGTATGCTTTGAGAAGTATTAAGTATTTTGAAAAGTGAAGAAGTAAAGTAAGAAAAGAAGATAGAATTTCTGTTTTAAGGAGTATGCTTTGAGAAGTATTAAGTATTTAGAAAAGTGAAGAAGTAAAGTAAGAAAAGAAGATAGAATATCTGTTTTAAGGAGTATGCTTTGAGAAGTATTAAGTATTTTGAAAAGTGAAGAAGTAAAGTAAGAAAAGAAGATAGAATTTCAGTTTTAAGGAGTATGCTTTGAGAAGTATTAAGTATTTTTAAAAGTGAGGAAGTGAAGTAAGAAAAGAAGATAGAATTTGAGTTTTAAGGAGTATGCTTTGAGAAGTAATAAGTATTTAGAAAAGTGAAGAAGTAGAGTAAGAAAAGAAGATAGAATTTGAGTTTTAAGGAGTATGCTTTGAGAAGTAATAAATATTTTTAAAAGTGAAGAAGTAGAGTAAGAAAAGAAGATAGAATTTCAGTTTTAAGGAATATGCTTTGAGAAGTAATAAGTATTTTGAAAAGTGAAGAAGTAGAGTAAGAAAAGAAGATAGAATTTCTGTTTTAAGGAGTATGCTTTGAGAAGTAATAAGTATTTTGAAAAGTGAAGAAGTAGAGTAAGAAAAGAAGATAGAATTTCAGTTTTAAGGAGTATGCTTTGAGAAGTAATAAATATTTTTAAAAGTGAAGAAGTAAAGTAAGAAAAGAAGATAGAATTTCTGTTTTAAGGAATATGCTTTGAGAAGTAATAAGTATTTTGAAAAGTGAAGAAGTAGAGTAAGAAAAGAAGATATAATTTGAGTTTTAAGGAGTATGCTTTGAGAAGTATTAAGTATTTAGAAAAGTGAAGAAGTAAAGTAAGAAAAGAAGATAGAATTTCAGTTTTAAGGAGTATGCTTTGAGAAGTAATAAGTATTTCTAAAAGTGAAGAAGTAAAGTAAGAAAAGAAGATATAATTTGAGTTTTAAGGAGTATGCTTTGAGAAGTAATAAGTATTTTGAAAAGTGAAGAAGTAAAGTAAGAAAAGAAGATAGAATTTGAGTTTTAAGGAGTATGCTTTGAGAAGTATTAAGTATTTAGAAAAGTGAAGAAGTAGAGTAAGAAAAGAAGATAGAATTTCAGTTTTAAGGAGTATGCTTTGAGAAGTAATAAGTATTTTGAAAAGTGAAGAAGTAAAGTAAGAAAAGAAGATATAATTTCAGTTTTAAGGAGTATGCTTTGAGAAGTATTAAGTATTTTGAAAAGTGAAGAAGTGAAGTAAGAAAAGAAGATAGAATTTGAGTTTTAAGGAGTATGCTTTGAGAAGTAATAAGTATTTTGAAAAGTGAAGAAGTAAAGTAAGAAAAGAAGATTGAATTATAGTTTTAAGGAGTATGCTTTGAGAAGTAATAAGTATTTCTAAAAGTGAAGAAGTAAAGTAAGAAAAGAAGATATAATTTCAGTTTTAAGGAGTATGCTTTGAGAAGTAATAAGTATTTAGAAAAGTGAAGAAGTAGAGTAAGAAAAGAAGATAGAATTTGAGTTTTAAGGAGTATGCTTTGAGAAGTATTAAGTATTTTGAAAAGTGAAGAAGTAAAGTAAGAAAAGAAGATAGAATTTCTGTTTTAAGGAGTATGCTTTGAGAAGTATTAAGTATTTAGAAAAGTGAAGAAGTAGAGTAAGAAAAGAAGATAGAATTTGAGTTTTAAGGAGTATGCTTTGAGAAGTATTAAGTATTTAGAAAAGTGAAGAAGTAAAGTAAGAAAAGAAGATAGAATTTCAGTTTTAAGGAGTATGCTTTGAGAAGTATTAAGTATTTAGAAAAGTGAAGAAGTAAAGTAAGAAAAGAAGATAGAATTTGAGTTTTAAGGAGTATGCTTTGAGAAGTAATAAGTATTTTGAAAAGTGAAGAAGTAGAGTAAGAAAAGAAGATATAATTTCAGTTTTAAGGAGTATGCTTTGAGAAGTATTAAGTATTTAGAAAAGTGAAGAAGTAAAGTAAGAAAAGAAGATAGAATTTCAGTTTTAAGGAGTATGCTTTGAGAAGTATTAAGTATTTTGAAAAGTGAAGAAGTGAAGTAAGAAAAGAAGATAGAATTTGAGTTTTAAGGAGTATGCTTTGAGAAGTATTAAGTATTTTGAAAAGTGAAGAAGTGAAGTAAGAAAAGAAGATAGAATTTCAGTTTTAAGGAGTATGCTTTGAGAAGTATTAAGTATTTTTAAAAGTGAAGAAGTAAAGTAAGAAAAGAAGATAGAATTTCAGTTTTAAGGAGTATCCTTTGAGAAGTATTAAGTATTTTTAAAAGTGAAGAAGTAAAGTAAGAAAAGAAGATAGAATTTCAGTTTTAAGGAGTATGTTTTGAGAAGTATTAAGTATTTAGAAAAGTGAAGAAGTAAAGTAAGAAAAGAAGATAGAATTTCAGTTTTAAGGAGTATGCTTTGAGAAGTATTAAGTATTTTGAAAAGTGAAGAAGTAAAGTAAGAAAAGAAGATAGAATTATAGTTTTAAGGAGTATGCTTTGAGAAGTAATAAGTATTTTGAAAAGTGAAGAAGTAAAGTAAGAAAAGAAGATATAATTTCAGTTTTAAGGAGTATGCTTTGAGAAGTATTAAGTATTTAGAAAGGTGAAGAAGTAAAGTAAGAAAAGAAGATAGAATTTGAGTTTTAAGGAGTATGCTTTGAGAAGTATTAAGTATTTTTAAAAGTGAGGAAGTAAAGTAAGAAAAGAAGATAGAATTTGAGTTTTAAGGAGTATGCTTTGAGAAGTATTAAGTATTTAGAAAAGTGAAGAAGTAGAGTAAGAAAAGAAGATAGAATTTGAGTTTTAAGGAGTATGCTTTGAGAAGTAATAAATATTTTTAAAAGTGAAGAAGTAGAGTAAGAAAAGAAGATAGAATTTCAGTTTTAAGGAATATGCTTTGAGAAGTAATAAGTATTTTGAAAAGTGAAGAAGTAGAGTAAGAAAAGAAGATAGAATTTCTGTTTTAAGGAGTATGCTTTGAGAAGTAATAAGTATTTTGAAAAGTGAAGAAGTAGAGTAAGAAAAGAAGATAGAATTTCAGTTTTAAGGAGTATGCTTTGAGAAGTAATAAATATTTTTAAAAGTGAAGAAGTAAAGTAAGAAAAGAAGATAGAATTTCTGTTTTAAGGAATATGCTTTGAGAAGTAATAAGTATTCTGAAAAGTGAAGAAGTAAAGTAAGAAAAGAAGATAGAATTTCAGTTTTAAGGAGTAAAATTTGAGAAGTAATAAGTATTTTGAAAAGTGAAGAAGTAAAGTAAGAAAAGAAGATAGAATTTCAGTTTTAAGGAGTATGATTTGAGAAGTGATAAGTATTCTGAAAAGTGAAGAAGTAAAGTAAGAAAAGAAGATATAATTTGAGTTTTAAGGAGTATGCTTTGAGAAGTAATAAGTATTTTGAAAAGTGAAGAAGTAAAGTAAGAAAAGAAGATAGAATTTGAGTTTTAAGGAGTATGCTTTGAGAAGTATTAAGTATTTAGAAAAGTGAAGAAGTAGAGTAAGAAAAGAAGATAGAATTTCAGTTTTAAGGAGTATGCTTTGAGAAGTATTAAGTATTTAGAAAAGTGAAGAAGTAAAGTAAGAAAAGAAGATATAATTTCAGTTTTAAGGAGTATGCTTTGAGAAGTATTAAGTATTTAGAAAAGTGAAGAAGTAGAGTAAGAAAAGAAGATAGAATTATAGTTTTAAGGAGTATGCTTTGAGAAGTAATAAGTATTTTGAAAAGTGAAGAAGTAAAGTAAGAAAAGAAGATATAATTTCAGTTTTAAGGAGTATGCTTTGAGAAGTATTAAGTATTTAGAAAAGTGAAGAAGTGAAGTAAGAAAAGAAGATAGAATTTGAGTTTTAAGGAGTATGCTTTGAGAAGTAATAAGTATTTAGAAAAGTGAAGAAGTAAAGTAAGAAAAGAAGATAGAATTTCAGTTTTAAGGAGTATGCTTTGAGAAGTATTAAGTATTTAGAAAGGTGAAGAAGTAAAGTAAGAAAAGAAGATAGAATTTGAGTTTTAAGGAGTATGCTTTGAGAAGTATTAAGTATTTAGAAAAGTGAAGAAGTAAAGTAAGAAAAGAAGATAGAATTTGAGTTTTAAGGAGTATGCTTTGAGAAGTATTAAGTATTTAGAAAAGTGAAGAAGTAGAGTAAGAAAAGAAGATAGAATTTCAGTTTTAAGGAGTATGCTTTGAGAAGTATTAAGTATTTAGAAAAGTGAAGAAGTAAAGTAAGAAAAGAAGATAGAATTATAGTTTTAAGGAGTATGCTTTGAGAAGTAATAAGTATTTTGAAAAGTGAAGAAGTAAAGTAAGAAAAGAAGATAGAATATCTGTTTTAAGGAGTATGCTTTGAGAAGTATTAAGTATTTTGAAAAGTGAAGAAGTAAAGTAAGAAAAGAAGATAGAATTTCAGTTTTAAGGAGTATGCTTTGAGAAGTATTAAGTATTTTTAAAAGTGAGGAAGTAAAGTAAGAAAAGAAGATAGAATTTGAGTTTTAAGGAGTATGCTTTGAGAAGTATTAAGTATTTAGAAAAGTGAAGAAGTAGAGTAAGAAAAGAAGATAGAATTTGAGTTTTAAGGAGTATGCTTTGAGAAGTAATAAATATTTTTAAAAGTGAAGAAGTAGAGTAAGAAAAGAAGATAGAATTTCAGTTTTAAGGAATATGCTTTGAGAAGTAATAAGTATTTTGAAAAGTGAAGAAGTAGAGTAAGAAAAGAAGATAGAATTTCTGTTTTAAGGAGTATGCTTTGAGAAGCAATAAGTATTTTGAAAAGTGAAGAAGTAGAGTAAGAAAAGAAGATAGAATTTGAGTTTTAAGGAGTATGCTTTGAGAAGTAATAAATATTTTTAAAAGTGAAGAAGTAAAGTAAGAAAAGAAGATAGAATTTCTGTTTTAAGGAATATGCTTTGAGAAGTAATAAGTATTTAGAAAAGTGAAGAAGTAAAGTAAGAAAAGAAGATAGAATTATAGTTTTAAGGAGTATGCTTTGAGAAGTATTAAGTATTTAGAAAAGTGAAGAAGTAAAGTAAGAAAAGAAGATATAATTTCAGTTTTAAAGAGTATGTTTTGAGAAGTAATAAGTATTTTGAAAAGTGAAGAAGTAAAGTAAGAAAAGAAGATAGAATTTGAGTTTTAAGGAGTATGCTTTGAGAAGTAATAAGTATTTTGAAAAGTGAAGAAGTAAAGTAAGAAAAGAAGATAGAATTTCAGTTTTAAGGAGTATGCTTTGAGAAGTATTAAGTATTTTTAAAAGTGAGGAAGTAAAGTAAGAAAAGAAGATAGAATTTGAGTTTTAAGGAGTATGCTTTGAGAAGTAATAAGTATTTTGAAAAGTGAAGAAGTAAAGTAAGAAAAGAAGATAGAATTATAGTTTTAAGGAGTATGCTTTGAGAAGTAATAAGTATTTTGAAAAGTGAAGAAGTAAAGTAAGAAAAGAAGATATAATTTCAGTTTTAAAGAGTATGTTTTGAGAAGTAATAAGTATTTTGAAAAGTGAAGAAGTAAAGTAAGAAAAGAAGATATAATTTGAGTTTTAAGGAGTATGCTTTGAGAAGTAATAAGTATTTTGAAAAGTGAAGAAGTAAAGTAAGAAAAGAAGATAGAATTTGAGTTTTAAGGAGTATGCTTTGAGAAGTATTAAGTATTTAGAAAAGTGAAGAAGTAGAGTAAGAAAAGAAGATAGAATTTCAGTTTTAAGGAGTATGCTTTGAGAAGTATTAAGTATTTTGAAAAGTGAAGAAGTAAAGTAAGAAAAGAAGATAGAATTATAGTTTTAAAGAGTATGTTTTGAGAAGTAATAAGTATTTAGAAAAGTGAAGAAGTGAAGTAAGAAAAGAAGATAGAATTTCAGTTTTAAGGAGTATGCTTTGAGAAGTAATAAGTATTTTGAAAAGTGAAGAAGTAAAGTAAGAAAAGAAGATAGAATTTCTGTTTTAAGGAGTATGCTTTGAGAAGTATTAAGTATTTAGAAAAGTGAAGAAGTGAAGTAAGAAAAGAAGATAGAATTTGAGTTTTAAGGAGTATGCTTTGAGAAGTATTAAGTATTTAGAAAAGTGAAGAAGTAGAGTAAGAAAAGAAGATAGAATTTGAGTTTTAAGGAGTATGCTTTGAGAAGTATTAAGTATTTAGAAAAGTGAAGAAGTAAAGTAAGAAAAGAAGATAGAATTTCAGTTTTAAGGAGTATGCTTTGAGAAGTATTAAGTATTTAGAAAAGTGAAGAAGTAAAGTAAGAAAAGAAGATAGAATTATAGTTTTAAAGAGTATGTTTTGAGAAGTAATAAGTATTTAGAAAAGTGAAGAAGTAGAGTAAGAAAAGAAGATATAATTTCAGTTTTAAGGAGTATGCTTTGAGAAGTAATAAGTATTTTGAAAAGTGAAGAAGTAAAGTAAGAAAAGAAGATAGAATTTCAGTTTTAAGGAGTATGCTTTGAGAAGTATTAAGTATTTTGAAAAGTGAAGAAGTGAAGTAAGAAAAGAAGATATAATTTCAGTTTTAAGGAGTATGCTTTGAGAAGTAATAAGTATTTAGAAAGGTGAAGAAGTAAAGTAAGAAAAGAAGATAGAATTTCAGTTTTAAGGAGTATGCTTTGAGAAGTATTAAGTATTTAGAAAAGTGAAGAAGTAGAGTAAGAAAAGAAGATAGAATTTCAGTTTTAAGGAGTATGCTTTGAGAAGTAATAAGTATTTTGAAAAGTGAAGAAGTAAAGTAAGAAAAGAAGATAGAATTATAGTTTTAAGGAGTATGCTTTGAGAAGTAATAAGTATTTTGAAAAGTGAAGAAGTAAAGTAAGAAAAGAAGATATAATTTCAGTTTTAAGGAGTATGCTTTGAGAAGTATTAAGTATTTAGAAAAGTGAAGAAGTAGAGTAAGAAAAGAAGATAGAATTTGAGTTTTAAGGAGTATGCTTTGAGAAGTATTAAGTATTTTTAAAAGTGAAGAAGTAAAGTAAGAAAAGAAGATAGAATTTCAGTTTTAAGGAGCATGCTTTGAGAAGTATTAAGTATTTCTAAAAGTGAAGAAGTAAAGTAAGAAAAGAAGATATAATTTCAGTTTTAAGGAGTATGCTTTGAGAAGTAATAAGTATTTAGAAAAGTGAAGAAGTAGAGTAAGAAAAGAAGATAGAATTTGAGTTTTAAGGAGTATGCTTTGAGAAGTATTAAGTATTTAGAAAAGTGAAGAAGTAGAGTAAGAAAAGAAGATAGAATTTGAGTTTTAAGGAGTATGCTTTGAGAAGTAATAAATATTTTTAAAAGTGAAGAAGTAGAGTAAGAAAAGAAGATAGAATTTCAGTTTTAAGGAGTATACTTTGAGAAGTAATAAGTATTTTGAAAAGTGAAGAAGTGAAGTAAGAAAAGAAGATAGAATTTGAGTTTTAAGGAGTATGCTTTGAGAAGTAATAAGTATTTTGAAAAGTGAAGAAGTAGAGTAAGAAAAGAAGATAGAATTTCAGTTTTAAGGAGTATACTTTGAGAAGTAATAAGTATTTTGAAAAGTGAAGAAGTGAAGTAAGAAAAGAAGATAGAATTTCAGTTTTAAGGAGTATGCTTTGAGAAGTAATAAGTATTTTGAAAAGTGAAGAAGTAAAGTAAGAAAAGAAGATAGAATTTCTGTTTTAAGGAGTATGCTTTGAGAAGTATTAAGTATTTAGAAAAGTGAAGAAGTAAAGTAAGAAAAGAAGATAGAATTTGAGTTTTAAGGAGTATGCTTTGAGAAGTAATAAGTATTTAGAAAAGTGAAGAAGTAAAGTAAGAAAAGAAGATAGAATTATAGTTTTAAAGAGTATGTTTTGAGAAGTATTAAGTATTTTGAAAAGTGAAGAAGTGAAGTAAGAAAAGAAGATATAATTTCAGTTTTAAGGAGTATGCTTTGAGAAGTATTAAGTATTTAGAAAAGTGAAGAAGTAGAGTAAGAAAAGAAGATAGAATTATAGTTTTAAGGAGTATGCTTTGAGAAGTAATAAGTATTTTGAAAAGTGAAGAAGTAAAGTAAGAAAAGAAGATATAATTTCAGTTTTAAGGAGTATGCTTTGAGAAGTATTAAGTATTTAGAAAAGTGAAGAAGTGAAGTAAGAAAAGAAGATAGAATTTGAGTTTTAAGGAGTATGCTTTGAGAAGTATTAAGTATTTAGAAAAGTGAAGAAGTAAAGTAAGAAAAGAAGATAGAATTTGAGTTTTAAGGAGTATGCTTTGAGAAGTATTAAGTATTTAGAAAGGTGAAGAAGTAAAGTAAGAAAAGAAGATAGAATTTCAGTTTTAAGGAGTATGCTTTGAGAAGTATTAAGTATTTCTAAAAGTGAAGAAGTAAAGTAAGAAAAGAAGATAGAATTTGAGTTTTAAGGAGTATGCTTTGAGAAGTAATAAGTATTTTGAAAAGTGAAGAAGTAAAGTAAGAAAAGAAGATAGAATTATAGTTTTAAGGAGTATGCTTTGAGAAGTAATAAGTATTTTGAAAAGTGAAGAAGTAAAGTAAGAAAAGAAGATATAATTTCAGTTTTAAGGAGTATGCTTTGAGAAGTATTAAGTATTTAGAAAAGTGAAGAAGTAAAGTAAGAAAAGAAGATAGAATTTGAGTTTTAAGGAGTATGCTTTGAGAAGTATTAAGTATTTAGAAAAGTGAAGAAGTAAAGTAAGAAAAGAAGATATAATTTCAGTTTTAAGGAGTATGCTTTGAGAAGTATTAAGTATTTAGAAAAGTGAAGAAGTGAAGTAAGAAAAGAAGATAGAATTTGAGTTTTAAGGAGTATGCTTTGAGAAGTATTAAGTATTTAGAAAAGTGAAGAAGTAAAGTAAGAAAAGAAGATAGAATTTCAGTTTTAAGGAGTATGCTTTGAGAAGTATTAAGTATTTAGAAAAGTGAAGAAGTAAAGTAAGAAAAGAAGATAGAATTATAGTTTTAAAGAGTATGTTTTGAGAAGTATTAAGTATTTTGAAAAGTGAAGAAGTGAAGTAAGAAAAGAAGATATAATTTCAGTTTTAAGGAGTATGCTTTGAGAAGTATTAAGTATTTAGAAAAGTAAAAAAGTAAAGTAAGAAAAGAAGATAGAATTTCAGTTTTAAGGAGTATGCTTTGAGAAGTATTAAGTATTTAGAAAAGTGAAGAAGTAAAGTAAGAAAAGAAGATAGAATTTCAGTTTTAAGGAGTATGCTTTGAGAAGTATTAAGTATTTAGAAAAGTGAAGAAGTAAAGTAAGAAAAGAAGATAGAATTTCAGTTTTAAGGAGTATGCTTTGAGAAGTAATAAGTATTTTGAAAAGTGAAGAAGTAAAGTAAGAAAAGAAGATATAATTTCAGTTTTAAGGAGTATGCTTTGAGAAGTAATAAGTATTTTGAAAAGTGAAGAAGTAAAGTAAGAAAAGAAGATAGAATTTCAGTTTTAAGGAGTATGCTTTGAGAAGTATTAAGTATTTTGAAAGTGAAGAAGTGAAGTAAGAAAAGAAGATAGAATTTGAGTTTTAAGGAGTATGCTTTGAGAAGTATTAAGTATTTAGAAAAGTGAAGAAGTAGAGTAAGAAAAGAAGATAGAATTTGAGTTTTAAGGAGTATGCTTTGAGAAGTATTAAGTATTTAGAAAAGTGAAGAAGTAAAGTAAGAAAAGAAGATAGAATTATAGTTTTAAAGAGTATGTTTTGAGAAGTAATAAGTATTTAGAAAAGTGAAGAAGTAGAGTAAGAAAAGAAGATATAATTTCAGTTTTAAGGAGTATGCTTTGAGAAGTAATAAGTATTTTGAAAAGTGAAGAAGTAAAGTAAGAAAAGAAGATATAATTTCAGTTTTAAGGAGTATGCTTTGAGAAGTATTAAGTATTTTGAAAAGTGAAGAAGTGAAGTAAGAAAAGAAGATATAATTTCAGTTTTAAGGAGTATGCTTTGAGAAGTATTAAGTATTTAGAAAGGTGAAGAAGTAAAGTAAGAAAAGAAGATAGAATTTGAGTTTTAAGGAGTATGCTTTGAGAAGTATTAAGTATTTAGAAAAGTGAAGAAGTAAAGTAAGAAAAGAAGATAGAATTTGAGTTTTAAGGAGTATGCTTTGAGAAGTAATAAGTATTTTGAAAAGTGAAGAAGTAAAGTAAGAAAAGAAGATAGAATTATAGTTTTAAGGAGTATGCTTTGAGAAGTAATAAGTATTTTGAAAAGTGAAGAAGTAAAGTAAGAAAAGAAGATATAATTTCAGTTTTAAGGAGTATGCTTTGAGAAGTAATAAGTATTTTGAAAAGTGAAGAAGTGAAGTAAGAAAAGAAGATAGAATTTCAGTTTTAAGGAGTATGCTTTGAGAAGTATTAAGTATTTTTAAAAGTGAAGAAGTAAAGTAAGAAAAGAAGATAGAATTTCAGTTTTAAGGAGCATGCTTTGAGAAGTATTAAGTATTTCTAAAAGTGAAGAAGTAAAGTAAGAAAAGAAGATTTAATTTCAGTTTTAAGGAGTATGCTTTGAGAAGTAATAAGTATTTTGAAAAGTGAAGAAGTAAAGTAAGAAAAGAAGATAGAATATCTGTTTTAAGGAGTATGCTTTGAGAAGTATTAAGTATTTTGAAAAGTAAAAAAGTAAAGTAAGAAAAGAAGATAGAATTTCTGTTTTAAGGAGTATGCTTTGAGAAGTATTAAGTATTTAGAAAAGTGAAGAAGTAGAGTAAGAAAAGAAGATAGAATTTCAGTTTTAAGGAGTATACTTTGAGAAGTAATAAGTATTTTGAAAAGTGAAGAAGTGAAGTAAGAAAAGAAGATAGAATATCTGTTTTAAGGAGTATGCTTTGAGAAGTAATAAGTATTTTGAAAAGTGAAGAAGTAGAGTAAGAAAAGAAGATAGAATTTCAGTTTTAAGGAGTATGCTTTGAGAAGTAATAAGTATTTTGAAAAGTGAAGAAGTGAAGTAAGAAAAGAAGATAGAATTTGAGTTTTAAGGAGTATGCTTTGAGAAGTAATAAGTATTTTGAAAAGTGAAGAAGTAAAGTAAGAAAAGAAGATAGAATTTCTGTTTTAAGGAGTATGCTTTGAGAAGTATTAAGTATTTAGAAAAGTGAAGAAGTAAAGTAAGAAAAGAAGATAGAATTTCTGTTTTAAGGAATATGCTTTGAGAAGTAATAAGTATTTTGAAAAGTGAAGAAGTAGAGTAAGAAAAGAAGATATAATTTCAGTTTTAAGGAGTATGCTTTGAGAAGTATTAAGTATTTAGAAAAGTGAAGAAGTAAAGTAAGAAAAGAAGATAGAATTTCAGTTTTAAGGAGTATGCTTTGAGAAGTAATAAGTATTTTGAAAAGTGAAGAAGTAAAGTAAGAAAAGAAGATATAATTTGAGTTTTAAGGAGTATGCTTTGAGAAGTAATAAGTATTTTGAAAAGTGAAGAAGTAAAGTAAGAAAAGAAGATAGAATTTGAGTTTTAAGGAGTATGCTTTGAGAAGTATTAAGTATTTAGAAAAGTGAAGAAGTAGAGTAAGAAAAGAAGATAGAATTTCAGTTTTAAGGAGTATGCTTTGAGAAGTATTAAGTATTTTTAAAAGTGAAGAAGTAAAGTAAGAAAAGAAGATAGAATTATAGTTTTAAGGAGTATGCTTTGAGAAGTAATAAGTATTTTGAAAAGTGAAGAAGTAAAGTAAGAAAAGAAGATATAATTTCAGTTTTAAGGAGTATGCTTTGAGAAGTATTAAGTATTTAGAAAGGTGAAGAAGTAAAGTAAGAAAAGAAGATAGAATTTGAGTTTTAAGGAGTATGCTTTGAGAAGTATTAAGTATTTAGAAAAGTGAAGAAGTAAAGTAAGAAAAGAAGATAGAATTTCAGTTTTAAGGAGCATGCTTTGAGAAGTAATAAGTATTTCTAAAAGTGAAGAAGTAAAGTAAGAAAAGAAGATAGAATTTCAGTTTTAAGGAGTATGCTTTGAGAAGTATTAAGTATTTTGAAAAGTGAAGAAGTAAAGTAAGAAAAGAAGATATAATTTCAGTTTTAAGGAATATGCTTTGAGAAGTATTAAGTATTTAGAAAAGTGAAGAAGTAAAGTAAGAAAAGAAGATAGAATTTCAGTTTTAAGGAGTATGCTTTGAGAAGTAATAAGTATTTTGAAAAGTGAAGAAGTAAAGTAAGAAAAGAAGATAGAATTTCAGTTTTAAGGAGTATGCTTTGAGAAGTATTAAGTATATTGAAAAGTGAAGAAGTAAAGTAAGAAAAGAAGATATAATTTCAGTTTTAAGGAGTATGCTTTGATAAGTATTAAATATTTCTAAAAGTGAAGAAGTAAAGTAAGAAAAGAAGATAGAATTTCAGTTTTAAGGAGTATGCTTTGAGAAGTATTAAGTATTTTGAAAAGTGAAGAAGTAAAGTAAGAAAAGAAGATTGAATTATAGTTTTAAGGAGTATGCTTTGAGAAGTAATAAGTATTTTTAAAAGTGAAGAAGTAGAGTAAGAAAAGAAGATAGAATTTCAGTTTTAAGGAGTATGCTTTGAGAAGTAATAAGTATTTTGAAAAGTGAAGAAGTAAAGTAAGAAAAGAAGATATAATTTCAGTTTTAAGGAGTATGCTTTGAGAAGTATTAAGTATTTTGAAAAGTGAAGAAGTGAAGTAAGAAAAGAAGATAGAATTTGAGTTTTAAGGAGTATGCTTTGAGAAGTATTAAGTATTTAGAAAAGTGAAGAAGTAAAGTAAGAAAAGAAGATAGAATTTCAGTTTTAAGGAGTATGCTTTGAGAAGTAATAAGTATTTTGAAAAGTGAAGAAGTAAAGTAAGAAAAGAAGATATAATTTCAGTTTTAAGGAGTATGCTTTGAGAAGTATTAAGTATTTTGAAAAGTGAAGAAGTGAAGTAAGAAAAGAAGATAGAATTTCAGTTTTAAGGAGTATGCTTTGAGAAGTATTAAGTATTTCTAAAAGTAAAAAAGTGAAGTAAGAAAAGAAGATAGAATTTGAGTTTTAAGGAGTATGCTTTGAGAAGTAATAAGTATTTAGAAAAGTGAAGAAGTAAAGTAAGAAAAGAAGATAGAATTTCAGTTTTAAGGAGTATGCTTTGAGAAGTATTAAGTATTTAGAAAGGTGAAGAAGTAAAGTAAGAAAAGAAGATAGAATTTGAGTTTTAAGGAGTATGCTTTGAGAAGTAATAAGTATTTAGAAAAGTGAAGAAGTAGAGTAAGAAAAGAAGATATAATTTCAGTTTTAAGGAGTATGCTTTGAGAAGTAATAAGTATTTTGAAAAGTGAAGAAGTGAAGTAAGAAAAGAAGATAGAATTTGAGTTTTAAGGAGTATGCTTTGAGAAGTATTAAGTATTTTGAAAAGTGAAGAAGTGAAGTAAGAAAAGAAGATAGAATTTGAGTTTTAAGGAGTATGCTTTGAGAAGTATTAAGTATTTAGAAAAGTGAAGAAGTGAAGTAAGAAAAGAAGATATAATTTCAGTTTTAAGGAGTATGCTTTGAGAAGTATTAAGTATTTTGAAAAGTGAAGAAGTGAAGTAAGAAAAGAAGATAGAATATCTGTTTTAAGGAGTATGCTTTGAGAAGTATTAAGTATTTCTAAAAGTAAAAAAGTAAAGTAAGAAAAGAAGATAGAATTTGAGTTTTAAGGAGTATGCTTTGAGAAGTATTAAGTATTTAGAAAAGTGAAGAAGTAAAGTAAGAAAAGAAGATAGAATTTGAGTTTTAAGGAGTATGCTTTGAGAAGTATTAAGTATTTTGAAAAGTGAAGAAGTGAAGTAAGAAAAGAAGATATAATTTCAGTTTTAAGGAGTATGCTTTGAGAAGTATTAAGTATTTAGAAAGGTGAAGAAGTAAAGTAAGAAAAGAAGATAGAATTTGAGTTTTAAGGAGTATGCTTTGAGAAGTATTAAGTATTTAGAAAAGTGAAGAAGTAAAGTAAGAAAAGAAGATAGAATTTGAGTTTTAAGGAGTATGCTTTGAGAAGTAATAAGTATTTTGAAAAGTGAAGAAGTAAAGTAAGAAAAGAAGATATAATTTCAGTTTTAAGGAGTATGCTTTGAGAAGTATTAAGTATTTAGAAAAGTGAAGAAGTAAAGTAAGAAAAGAAGATAGAATTTCAGTTTTAAGGAGTATGCTTTGAGAAGTATTAAGTATTTAGAAAAGTGAAGAAGTGAAGTAAGAAAAGAAGATAGAATTTGAGTTTTAAAGAGTATGCTTTGAGAAGTAATAAGTATTTAGAAAAGTGAAGAAGTAAAGTAAGAAAAGAAGATAGAATTTCAGTTTTAAGGAGTATGCTTTGAGAAGTATTAAGTATTTAGAAAGGTGAAGAAGTAAAGTAAGAAAAGAAGATATAATTTCAGTTTTAAGGAGTATGCTTTGAGAAGTAATAAGTATTTAGAAAAGTGAAGAAGTAAAGTAAGAAAAGAAGATAGAATTTCAGTTTTAAGGAGTATGCTTTGAGAAGTAATAAGTATTTAGAAAAGTGAAGAAGTAAAGTAAGAAAAGAAGATAGAATTTCAGTTTTAAGGAGTATGCTTTGAGAAGTATTAAGTATTTAGAAAGGTGAAGAAGTAAAGTAAGAAAAGAAGATATAATTTCAGTTTTAAGGAGTATGCTTTGAGAAGTATTAAGTATTTAGAAAAGTGAAGAAGTAAAGTAAGAAAAGAAGATAGAATTTCAGT
>CAMPDV010004170.1:0-33810 GCA_946699065.1 Loxodes magnus | reverse complement strand
ATATCTTGACAAACTGAATACAGATTCGTAATTGTGACATTATTACTAACATTTTGGATATTCTAACTTATATTTTAGTGATTGCTACGAAAACTTATCATTAGATATTCTTTTCTTACTTTACTTCTTCACTTTTCTAAATACTTATTACTTCTCAAAGCATACTTTTTAAAACTGAAATTCTATCTTCTTTTCTTACTTTACTTCTTCACTTTTCTAAATACTTATTACTTCTCAAAACATACTCTTAAAACTGAAATTCTATCTTCTTTTCTTACTTTACTTCTTCACTTTTCTAAATACTTATTACTTCTCAAAGCATACTCCTTAAAAATGAAATTCTATCTTCTTTTCTTACTTTATTTATTCACTTTTCTAAATACTTATTACTTCTCAAAGCATACTCCTTAAAACTCAAATTCTATCTTCTTTTCTTACTTTACTTATTCACTTTTAATAGGCTAACTTTCATCTACAAGCATATCTTGACAAACTGAATACAGATTCGTAATTGTGACATTATTACTAACATTTTGGATATTCTAACTTATATTTTAGTGATTGCTACGAAAACTTATCATTAGATATTCTTTTCTTACTTTACTTCTTCACTTTTCTAAATACTTATTACTTCTCAAAGCATACTTTTTAAAACTGAAATTCTATCTTCTTTCTTACTTTACTTCTTCACTTTTCTAAATACTTATTACTTCTCAAAACATACTCTTAAAACTGAAATTCTATCTTCTTTTCTTACTTTACTTCTTCACTTTTCTAAATACTTATTACTTCTCAAAGCATACTCCTTAAAAATGAAATTCTATCTTCTTTTCTTACTTTATTTATTCACTTTTCTAAATACTTATTACTTCTCAAAGCATACTCCTTAAAACTCAAATTCTATCTTCTTTTCTTACTTTACTTATTCACTTTTAATAGGCTAACTTTCATCTACAAGCATATCTTGACAAACTGAATACAGATTCGTAATTGTGACATTATTACTAACATTTTGGATATTCTAACTTATATTTTAGTGATTGCTACGAAAACTTATCATTAGATATTCTTTTCTTACTTTACTTCTTCACTTTTCTAAATACTTATTACTTCTCAAAGCATACTTTTTAAAACTGAAATTCTATCTTCTTTTCTTACTTTACTTCTTCACTTTTCTAAATACTTATTACTTCTCAAAACATACTCTTAAAACTGAAATTCTATCTTCTTTTCTTACTTTACTTCTTCACTTTTCTAAATACTTATTACTTCTCAAAGCATACTCCTTAAAAATGAAATTCTATCTTCTTTTCTTACTTTATTTATTCACTTTTCTAAATACTTATTACTTCTCAAAGCATACTCCTTAAAACTCAAATTCTATCTTCTTTTCTTACTTTACTTATTCACTTTTAATAGGCTAACTTTCATCTACAAGCATATCTTGACAAACTGAATACAGATTCGTAATTGTGACATTATTACTAACATTTTGGATATTCTAACTTATATTTTAGTGATTGCTACGAAAACTTATCATTAGATATTCTTTTCTTACTTTACTTCTTCACTTTTCTAAATACTTATTACTTCTCAAAGCATACTTTTTTAAAACTGAAATTCTATCTTCTTTTCTTACTTTACTTCTTCACTTTTCTAAATACTTATTACTTCTCAAAACATACTCTTAAAACTGAAATTCTATCTTCTTTTCTTACTTTACTTCTTCACTTTTCTAAATACTTATTACTTCTCAAAGCATACTCCTTAAAAATGAAATTCTATCTTCTTTTCTTACTTTATTTATTCACTTTTCTAAATACTTATTACTTCTCAAAGCATACTCCTTAAAACTCAAATTCTATCTTCTTTTCTTACTTTACTTATTCACTTTTAATAGGCTAACTTTCATCTACAAGCATATCTTGACAAACTGAATACAGATTCGTAATTGTGACATTATTACTAACATTTTGGATATTCTAACTTATATTTTAGTGATTGCTACGAAAACTTATCATTAGATATTCTTTTCTTACTTTACTTCTTCACTTTTCTAAATACTTATTACTTCTCAAAACATACTCTTAAAACTGAAATTCTATCTTCTTTTCTTACTTTACTTCTTCACTTTTCTAAATACTTATTACTTCTCAAAGCATACTCCTTAAAAATGAAATTCTATCTTCTTTTCTTACTTTATTTATTCACTTTTCTAAATACTTATTACTTCTCAAAGCATACTCCTTAAAACTGAAATTCTATCTTCTTTTCTTACTTTACTTATTCACTTTTAATAGGCTAACTTTCATCTACAAGCATATCTTGACAAACTGAATACAGATTCGTAATTGTGACATTATTACTAACATTTTGGATATTCTAACTTATATTTTAGTGATTGCTACGAAAACTTATCATTAGATATTCTTTTCTTACTTTACTTCTTCACTTTTCTAAATACTTATTACTTCTCAAAGCATACTTTTTAAAACTGAAATTCTATCTTCTTTTCTTACTTTACTTCTTCACTTTTCTAAATACTTATTACTTCTCAAAACATACTCTTAAAACTGAAATTCTATCTTCTTTTCTTACTTTACTTCTTCACTTTTCTAAATACTTATTACTTCTCAAAGCATACTCCTTAAAAATGAAATTCTATCTTCTTTTCTTACTTTATTTATTCACTTTTCTAAATACTTATTACTTCTCAAAGCATACTCCTTAAAACTCAAATTCTATCTTCTTTTCTTACTTTACTTATTCACTTTTAATAGGCTAACTTTCATCTACAAGCATATCTTGACAAACTGAATACAGATTCGTAATTGTGACATTATTACTAACATTTTGGATATTCTAACTTATATTTTAGTGATTGCTACGAAAACTTATCATTAGATATTCTTTTCTTACTTTACTTCTTCACTTTTCTAAATACTTATTACTTCTCAAAGCATACTTTTTTAAAACTGAAATTCTATCTTCTTTTCTTACTTTACTTCTTCACTTTTCTAAATACTTATTACTTCTCAAAACATACTCTTAAAACTGAAATTCTATCTTCTTTTCTTACTTTACTTCTTCACTTTTCTAAATACTTATTACTTCTCAAAGCATACTCCTTAAAAATGAAATTCTATCTTCTTTTCTTACTTTATTTATTCACTTTTCTAAATACTTATTACTTCTCAAAGCATACTCCTTAAAACTCAAATTCTATCTTCTTTTCTTACTTTACTTATTCACTTTTAATAGGCTAACTTTCATCTACAAGCATATCTTGACAAACTGAATACAGATTCGTAATTGTGACATTATTACTAACATTTTGGATATTCTAACTTATATTTTAGTGATTGCTACGAAAACTTATCATTAGATATTCTTTTCTTACTTTACTTCTTCACTTTTCTAAATACTTATTACTTCTCAAAGCATACTTTTTAAAACTGAAATTCTATCTTCTTTTCTTACTTTACTTCTTCACTTTTCTAAATACTTATTACTTCTCAAAACATACTCTTAAAACTGAAATTCTATCTTCTTTTCTTACTTTACTTCTTCACTTTTCTAAATACTTATTACTTCTCAAAGCATACTCCTTAAAAATGAAATTCTATCTTCTTTTCTTACTTTATTTATTCACTTTTCTAAATACTTATTACTTCTCAAAGCATACTCCTTAAAACTCAAATTCTATCTTCTTTCTTACTTTACTTATTCACTTTTAATAGGCTAACTTTCATCTACAAGCATATCTTGACAAACTGAATACAGATTCGTAATTGTGACATTATTACTAACATTTTGGATATTCTAACTTATATTTTAGTGATTGCTACGAAAACTTATCATTAGATATTCTTTTCTTACTTTACTTCTTCACTTTTCTAAATACTTATTACTTCTCAAAGCATACTTTTTAAAACTGAAATTCTATCTTCTTTTCTTACTTTACTTCTTCACTTTTCTAAATACTTATTACTTCTCAAAAACATACTCTTAAAACTGAAATTCTATCTTCTTTTCTTACTTTACTTCTTCACTTTTCTAAATACTTATTACTTCTCAAAGCATACTCCTTAAAAATGAAATTCTATCTTCTTTTCTTACTTTATTTATTCACTTTTCTAAATACTTATTACTTCTCAAAGCATACTCCTTAAAACTCAAATTCTATCTTCTTTTCTTACTTTACTTATTCACTTTTAATAGGCTAACTTTCATCTACAAGCATATCTTGACAAACTGAATACAGATTCGTAATTGTGACATTATTACTAACATTTTGGATATTCTAACTTATATTTTAGTGATTGCTACGAAAACTTATCATTAGATATTCTTTTCTTACTTTACTTCTTCACTTTTCTAAATACTTATTACTTCTCAAAGCATACTTTTTAAAACTGAAATTCTATCTTCTTTTCTTACTTTACTTCTTCACTTTTCTAAATACTTATTACTTCTCAAAACATACTCTTAAAACTGAAATTCTATCTTCTTTTCTTACTTTACTTCTTCACTTTTCTAAATACTTATTACTTCTCAAAGCATACTCCTTAAAAATGAAATTCTATCTTCTTTTCTTACTTTATTTATTCACTTTTCTAAATACTTATTACTTCTCAAAGCATACTCCTTAAAACTCAAATTCTATCTTCTTTTCTTACTTTACTTATTCACTTTTAATAGGCTAACTTTCATCTACAAGCATATCTTGACAAACTGAATACAGATTCGTAATTGTGACATTATTACTAACATTTTGGATATTCTAACTTATATTTTAGTGATTGCTACGAAAACTTATCATTAGATATTCTTTTCTTACTTTACTTCTTCACTTTTCTAAATACTTATTACTTCTCAAAGCATACTTTTTAAAACTGAAATTCTATCTTCTTTTCTTACTTTACTTCTTCACTTTTCTAAATACTTATTACTTCTCAAAACATACTCTTAAAACTGAAATTCTATCTTCTTTTCTTACTTTACTTCTTCACTTTTCTAAATACTTATTACTTCTCAAAGCATACTCCTTAAAAATGAAATTCTATCTTCTTTTCTTACTTTATTTATTCACTTTTCTAAATACTTATTACTTCTCAAAGCATACTCCTTAAAACTCAAATTCTATCTTCTTTTCTTACTTTACTTATTCACTTTTAATAGGCTAACTTTCATCTACAAGCATATCTTGACAAACTGAATACAGATTCGTAATTGTGACATTATTACTAACATTTTGGATATTCTAACTTATATTTTAGTGATTGCTACGAAAACTTATCATTAGATATTCTTTTCTTACTTTACTTCTTCACTTTTCTAAATACTTATTACTTCTCAAAGCATACTTTTTAAAACTGAAATTCTATCTTCTTTTCTTACTTTACTTCTTCACTTTTCTAAATACTTATTACTTCTCAAAACATACTCTTAAAACTGAAATTCTATCTTCTTTTCTTACTTTACTTCTTCACTTTTCTAAATACTTATTACTTCTCAAAGCATACTCCTTAAAAATGAAATTCTATCTTCTTTTCTTACTTTATTTATTCACTTTTCTAAATACTTATTACTTCTCAAAGCATACTCCTTAAAACTCAAATTCTATCTTCTTTTCTTACTTTACTTATTCACTTTTAATAGGCTAACTTTCATCTACAAGCATATCTTGACAAACTGAATACAGATTCGTAATTGTGACATTATTACTAACATTTTGGATATTCTAACTTATATTTTAGTGATTGCTACGAAAACTTATCATTAGATATTCTTTTCTTACTTTACTTCTTCACTTTTCTAAATACTTATTACTTCTCAAAGCATACTTTTTAAAACTGAAATTCTATCTTCTTTTCTTACTTTACTTCTTCACTTTTCTAAATACTTATTACTTCTCAAAACATACTCTTAAAACTGAAATTCTATCTTCTTTTCTTACTTTACTTCTTCACTTTTCTAAATACTTATTACTTCTCAAAGCATACTCCTTAAAAATGAAATTCTATCTTCTTTTCTTACTTTATTTATTCACTTTTCTAATACTTATTACTTCTCAAAGCATACTCCTTAAAACTCAAATTCTATCTTCTTTTCTTACTTTACTTATTCACTTTTAATAGGCTAACTTTCATCTACAAGCATATCTTGACAAACTGAATACAGATTCGTAATTGTGACATTATTACTAACATTTTGGATATTCTAACTTATATTTTAGTGATTGCTACGAAAACTTATCATTAGATATTCTTTTCTTACTTTACTTCTTCACTTTTCTAAATACTTATTACTTCTCAAAGCATACTTTTTAAAACTGAAATTCTATCTTCTTTTCTTACTTTACTTCTTCACTTTTCTAAATACTTATTACTTCTCAAAACATACTCTTAAAACTGAAATTCTATCTTCTTTTCTTACTTTACTTCTTCACTTTTCTAAATACTTATTACTTCTCAAAGCATACTCCTTAAAAATGAAATTCTATCTTCTTTTCTTACTTTATTTATTCACTTTTCTAAATACTTATTACTTCTCAAAGCATACTCCTTAAAACTCAAATCTATCTTCTTTTCTTACTTTACTTATTCACTTTTAATAGGCTAACTTTCATCTACAAGCATATCTTGACAAACTGAATACAGATTCGTAATTGTGACATTATTACTAACATTTTGGATATTCTAACTTATATTTTAGTGATTGCTACGAAACTTATCATTAGATATTCTTTTCTTACTTTACTTCTTCACTTTTCTAAATACTTATTACTTCTCAAAGCATACTTTTTAAAACTGAAATTCTATCTTCTTTTCTTACTTTACTTCTTCACTTTTCTAAATACTTATTACTTCTCAAAACATACTCTTAAAACTGAAATTCTATCTTCTTTTCTTACTTTACTTCTTCACTTTTCTAAATACTTATTACTTCTCAAAGCATACTCCTTAAAAATGAAATTCTATCTTCTTTTCTTACTTTATTTATTCACTTTTCTAAATACTTATTACTTCTCAAAGCATACTCCTTAAAACTCAAATTCTATCTTCTTTTCTTACTTTACTTATTCACTTTTAATAGGCTAACTTTCATCTACAAGCATATCTTGACAAACTGAATACAGATTCGTAATTGTGACATTATTACTAACATTTTGGATATTCTAACTTATATTTTAGTGATTGCTACGAAAAACTTATCATTAGATATTCTTTTCTTACTTTACTTCTTCACTTTTCTAAATACTTATTACTTCTCAAAGCATACTTTTTAAAACTGAAATTCTATCTTCTTTTCTTACTTTACTTCTTCACTTTTCTAAATACTTATTACTTCTCAAAACATACTCTTAAAACTGAAATTCTATCTTCTTTTCTTACTTTACTTCTTCACTTTTCTAAATACTTATTACTTCTCAAAGCATACTCCTTAAAAATGAAATTCTATCTTCTTTTCTTACTTTATTTATTCACTTTTCTAAATACTTATTACTTCTCAAAGCATACTCCTTAAAACTCAAATTCTATCTTCTTTTCTTACTTTACTTATTCACTTTTAATAGGCTAACTTTCATCTACAAGCATATCTTGACAAACTGAATACAGATTCGTAATTGTGACATTATTACTAACATTTTGGATATTCTAACTTATATTTTAGTGATTGCTACGAAAACTTATCATTAGATATTCTTTTCTTACTTTACTTCTTCACTTTTCTAAATACTTATTACTTCTCAAAGCATACTTTTTAAAACTGAAATTCTATCTTCTTTTCTTACTTTACTTCTTCACTTTTCTAAATACTTATTACTTCTCAAAACATACTCTTAAAACTGAAATTCTATCTTCTTTTCTTACTTTACTTCTTCACTTTTCTAAATACTTATTACTTCTCAAAGCATACTCCTTAAAAATGAAATTCTATCTTCTTTTCTTACTTTATTTATTCACTTTTCTAAATACTTATTACTTCTCAAAGCATACTCCTTAAAACTCAAATTCTATCTTCTTTTCTTACTTTACTTATTCACTTTTAATAGGCTAACTTTCATCTACAAGCATATCTTGACAAACTGAATACAGATTCGTAATTGTGACATTATTACTAACATTTTGGATATTCTAACTTATATTTTAGTGATTGCTACGAAAACTTATCATTAGATATTCTTTTCTTACTTTACTTCTTCACTTTTCTAAATACTTATTACTTCTCAAAGCATACTTTTTAAAACTGAAATTCTATCTTCTTTTCTTACTTTACTTCTTCACTTTTCTAAATACTTATTACTTCTCAAAACATACTCTTAAAACTGAAATTCTATCTTCTTTTCTTACTTTACTTCTTCACTTTTCTAAATACTTATTACTTCTCAAAGCATACTCCTTAAAAATGAAATTCTATCTTCTTTTCTTACTTTATTTATTCACTTTTCTAAATACTTATTACTTCTCAAAGCATACTCCTTAAAACTCAAATTCTATCTTCTTTTCTTACTTTACTTATTCACTTTTAATAGGCTAACTTTCATCTACAAGCATATCTTGACAAACTGAATACAGATTCGTAATTGTGACATTATTACTAACATTTTGGATATTCTAACTTATATTTTAGTGATTGCTACGAAAACTTATCATTAGATATTCTTTTCTTACTTTACTTCTTCACTTTTCTAAATACTTATTACTTCTCAAAGCATACTTTTTAAAACTGAAATTCTATCTTCTTTTCTTACTTTACTTCTTCACTTTTCTAAATACTTATTACTTCTCAAAACATACTCTTAAAACTGAAATTCTATCTTCTTTTCTTACTTTACTTCTTCACTTTTCTAAATACTTATTACTTCTCAAAGCATACTCCTTAAAAATGAAATTCTATCTTCTTTTCTTACTTTATTTATTCACTTTTCTAAATACTTATTACTTCTCAAAGCATACTCCTTAAAACTCAAATTCTATCTTCTTTTCTTACTTTACTTATTCACTTTTAATAGGCTAACTTTCATCTACAAGCATATCTTGACAAACTGAATACAGATTCGTAATTGTGACATTATTACTAACATTTTGGATATTCTAACTTATATTTTAGTGATTGCTACGAAAACTTATCATTAGATATTCTTTTCTTACTTTACTTCTTCACTTTTCTAAATACTTATTACTTCTCAAAGCATACTTTTTAAAACTGAAATTCTATCTTCTTTTCTTACTTTACTTCTTCACTTTTCTAAATACTTATTACTTCTCAAAACATACTCTTAAAACTGAAATTCTATCTTCTTTTCTTACTTTACTTCTTCACTTTTCTAAATACTTATTACTTCTCAAAGCATACTCCTTAAAAATGAAATTCTATCTTCTTTTCTTACTTTATTTATTCACTTTTCTAAATACTTATTACTTCTCAAAGCATACTCCTTAAAACTCAAATTCTATCTTCTTTTCTTACTTTACTTATTCACTTTTAATAGGCTAACTTTCATCTACAAGCATATCTTGACAAACTGAATACAGATTCGTAATTGTGACATTATTACTAACATTTTGGATATTCTAACTTATATTTTAGTGATTGCTACGAAAACTTATCATTAGATATTCTTTTCTTACTTTACTTCTTCACTTTTCTAAATACTTATTACTTCTCAAAGCATACTTTTTAAAACTGAAATTCTATCTTCTTTTCTTACTTTACTTCTTCACTTTTCTAAATACTTATTACTTCTCAAAACATACTCTTAAAACTGAAATTCTATCTTCTTTTCTTACTTTACTTCTTCACTTTTCTAAATACTTATTACTTCTCAAAGCATACTCCTTAAAAATGAAATTCTATCTTCTTTTCTTACTTTATTTATTCACTTTTCTAAATACTTATTACTTCTCAAAGCATACTCCTTAAAACTCAAATTCTATCTTCTTTTCTTACTTTACTTATTCACTTTTAATAGGCTAACTTTCATCTACAAGCATATCTTGACAAACTGAATACAGATTCGTAATTGTGACATTATTACTAACATTTTGGATATTCTAACTTATATTTTAGTGATTGCTACGAAAACTTATCATTAGATATTCTTTTCTTACTTTACTTCTTCACTTTTCTAAATACTTATTACTTCTCAAAGCATACTTTTTAAAACTGAAATTCTATCTTCTTTTCTTACTTTACTTCTTCACTTTTCTAAATACTTATTACTTCTCAAAACATACTCTTAAAACTGAAATTCTATCTTCTTTTCTTACTTTACTTCTTCACTTTTCTAAATACTTATTACTTCTCAAAGCATACTCCTTAAAAATGAAATTCTATCTTCTTTTCTTACTTTATTTATTCACTTTTCTAAATACTTATTACTTCTCAAAGCATACTCCTTAAAACTCAAATTCTATCTTCTTTTCTTACTTTACTTATTCACTTTTAATAGGCTAACTTTCATCTACAAGCATATCTTGACAAACTGAATACAGATTCGTAATTGTGACATTATTACTAACATTTTGGATATTCTAACTTATATTTTAGTGATTGCTACGAAAACTTATCATTAGATATTCTTTTCTTACTTTACTTCTTCACTTTTCTAAATACTTATTACTTCTCAAAGCATACTTTTTAAAACTGAAATTCTATCTTCTTTTCTTACTTTACTTCTTCACTTTTCTAAATACTTATTACTTCTCAAAACATACTCTTAAAACTGAAATTCTATCTTCTTTTCTTACTTTACTTCTTCACTTTTCTAAATACTTATTACTTCTCAAAGCATACTCCTTAAAAATGAAATTCTATCTTCTTTTCTTACTTTATTTATTCACTTTTCTAAATACTTATTACTTCTCAAAGCATACTCCTTAAAACTCAAATTCTATCTTCTTTTCTTACTTTACTTATTCACTTTTAATAGGCTAACTTTCATCTACAAGCATATCTTGACAAACTGAATACAGATTCGTAATTGTGACATTATTACTAACATTTTGGATATTCTAACTTATATTTTAGTGATTGCTACGAAAACTTATCATTAGATATTCTTTTCTTACTTTACTTCTTCACTTTTCTAAATACTTATTACTTCTCAAAGCATACTTTTTAAAACTGAAATTCTATCTTCTTTTCTTACTTTACTTCTTCACTTTTCTAAATACTTATTACTTCTCAAAACATACTCTTAAAACTGAAATTCTATCTTCTTTTCTTACTTTACTTCTTCACTTTTCTAAATACTTATTACTTCTCAAAGCATACTCCTTAAAAATGAAATTCTATCTTCTTTTCTTACTTTATTTATTCACTTTTCTAAATACTTATTACTTCTCAAAGCATACTCCTTAAAACTGAAATTCTATCTTCTTTTCTTACTTTACTTATTCACTTTTAATAGGCTAACTTTCATCTACAAGCATATCTTGACAAACTGAATACAGATTCGTAATTGTGACATTATTACTAACATTTTGGATATTCTAACTTATATTTTAGTGATTGCTACGAAAACTTATCATTAGATATTCTTTTCTTACTTTACTTCTTCACTTTTCTAAATACTTATTACTTCTCAAAGCATACTTTTTAAAACTGAAATTCTATCTTCTTTTCTTACTTTACTTCTTCACTTTTCTAAATACTTATTACTTCTCAAAACATACTCTTAAAACTGAAATTCTATCTTCTTTTCTTACTTTACTTCTTCACTTTTCTAAATACTTATTACTTCTCAAAGCATACTCCTTAAAAATGAAATTCTATCTTCTTTTCTTACTTTATTTATTCACTTTTCTAAATACTTATTACTTCTCAAAGCATACTCCTTAAAACTCAAATTCTATCTTCTTTTCTTACTTTACTTATTCACTTTTAATAGGCTAACTTTCATCTACAAGCATATCTTGACAAACTGAATACAGATTCGTAATTGTGACATTATTACTAACATTTTGGATATTCTAACTTATATTTTAGTGATTGCTACGAAAACTTATCATTAGATATTCTTTTCTTACTTTACTTCTTCACTTTTCTAAATACTTATTACTTCTCAAAGCATACTTTTTAAAACTGAAATTCTATCTTCTTTTCTTACTTTACTTCTTCACTTTTCTAAATACTTATTACTTCTCAAAACATACTCTTAAAACTGAAATTCTATCTTCTTTTCTTACTTACTTCTTCACTTTTCTAAATACTTATTACTTCTCAAAGCATACTCCTTAAAAATGAAATTCTATCTTCTTTTCTTACTTTATTTATTCACTTTTCTAAATACTTATTACTTCTCAAAGCATACTCCTTAAAACTCAAATTCTATCTTCTTTTCTTACTTTACTTATTCACTTTTAATAGGCTAACTTTCATCTACAAGCATATCTTGACAAACTGAATACAGATTCGTAATTGTGACATTATTACTAACATTTTGGATATTCTAACTTATATTTTAGTGATTGCTACGAAAACTTATCATTAGATATTCTTTTCTTACTTTACTTCTTCACTTTTCTAAATACTTATTACTTCTCAAAGCATACTTTTTAAAACTGAAATTCTATCTTCTTTTCTTACTTTACTTCTTCACTTTTCTAAATACTTATTACTTCTCAAAACATACTCTTAAAACTGAAATTCTATCTTCTTTTCTTACTTTACTTCTTCACTTTTCTAAATACTTATTACTTCTCAAAGCATACTCCTTAAAAATGAAATTCTATCTTCTTTTCTTACTTTATTTATTCACTTTTCTAAATACTTATTACTTCTCAAAGCATACTCCTTAAAACTCAAATTCTATCTTCTTTTCTTACTTTACTTATTCACTTTTAATAGGCTAACTTTCATCTACAAGCATATCTTGACAAACTGAATACAGATTCGTAATTGTGACATTATTACTAACATTTTGGATATTCTAACTTATATTTTAGTGATTGCTACGAAAACTTATCATTAGATATTCTTTTCTTACTTTACTTCTTCACTTTTCTAAATACTTATTACTTCTCAAAGCATACTTTTTAAAACTGAAATTCTATCTTCTTTTCTTACTTTACTTCTTCACTTTTCTAAATACTTATTACTTCTCAAAACATACTCTTAAAACTGAAATTCTATCTTCTTTTCTTACTTTACTTCTTCACTTTTCTAAATACTTATTACTTCTCAAAGCATACTCCTTAAAAATGAAATTCTATCTTCTTTTCTTACTTTATTTATTCACTTTTCTAAATACTTATTACTTCTCAAAGCATACTCCTTAAAACTCAAATTCTATCTTCTTTTCTTACTTTACTTATTCACTTTTAATAGGCTAACTTTCATCTACAAGCATATCTTGACAAACTGAATACAGATTCGTAATTGTGACATTATTACTAACATTTTGGATATTCTAACTTATATTTTAGTGATTGCTACGAAAACTTATCATTAGATATTCTTTTCTTACTTTACTTCTTCACTTTTCTAAATACTTATTACTTCTCAAGCATACTTTTTAAAACTGAAATTCTATCTTCTTTTCTTACTTTACTTCTTCACTTTTCTAATACTTATTACTTCTCAAAACATACTCTTAAAACTGAAATTCTATCTTCTTTTCTTACTTTACTTCTTCACTTTTCTAAATACTTATTACTTCTCAAGCATACTCCTTAAAAATGAAATTCTATCTTCTTTTCTTACTTTATTTATTCACTTTTCTAAATACTTATTACTTCTCAAAGCATACTCCTTAAAACTCAAATTCTATCTTCTTTTCTTACTTTACTTATTCACTTTTAATTAGGCTAACTTTCATCTACAAGCATATCTTGACAACTGAATACAGATTCGTAATTGTGACATTATTACTAACATTTTGGATATTCTAACTTATATTTTAGTGATTGCTACGAAAACTTATCATTAGATATTCTTTTCTTACTTTACTTCTTCACTTTTCTAAATACTTATTACTTCTCAAAGCATACTTTTTAAAACTGAAATTCTATCTTCTTTTCTTACTTTACTTCTTCACTTTTCTAAATACTTATTACTTCTCAAAACATACTCTTAAAACTGAAATTCTATCTTCTTTTCTTACTTTACTTCTTCACTTTTCTAAATACTTATTACTTCTCAAAGCATACTCCTTAAAAATGAAATTCTATCTTCTTTTCTTACTTTATTTATTCACTTTTCTAAATACTTATTACTTCTCAAAGCATACTCCTTAAAACTCAAATTCTATCTTCTTTTCTTACTTTACTTATTCACTTTTAATAGGCTAACTTTCATCTACAAGCATATCTTGACAAACTGAATACAGATTCGTAATTGTGACATTATTACTAACATTTTGGATATTCTAACTTATATTTTAGTGATTGCTACGAAAACTTATCATTAGATATTCTTTTCTTACTTTACTTCTTCACTTTTCTAAATACTTATTACTTCTCAAAGCATACTTTTTAAAACTGAAATTCTATCTTCTTTTCTTACTTTACTTCTTCACTTTTCTAATACTTATTACTTCTCAAAACATACTCTTAAAACTGAAATTCTATCTTCTTTTCTTACTTTACTTCTTCACTTTTCTAAATACTTATTACTTCTCAAAGCATACTCCTTAAAAATGAAATTCTATCTTCTTTTCTTACTTTATTTATTCACTTTTCTAAATACTTATTACTTCTCAAAGCATACTCCTTAAAACTCAAATTCTATCTTCTTTTCTTACTTTACTTATTCACTTTTAATAGGCTAACTTTCCATCTACAAGCATATCTTGACAAACTGAATACAGATTCGTAATTGTGACATTATTACTAACATTTTGGATATTCTAACTTATATTTTAGTGATTGCTACGAAAACTTATCATTAGATATTCTTTTCTTACTTTACTTCTTCACTTTTCTAAATACTTATTACTTCTCAAAGCATACTTTTTAAAACTGAAATTCTATCTTCTTTTCTTACTTTACTTCTTCACTTTTCTAAATACTTATTACTTCTCAAAACATACTCTTAAAACTGAAATTCTATCTTCTTTTCTTACTTTACTTCTTCACTTTTCTAAATACTTATTACTTCTCAAAGCATACTCCTTAAAAATGAAATTCTATCTTCTTTTCTTACTTTATTTATTCACTTTTCTAAATACTTATTACTTCTCAAAGCATACTCCTTAAAACTCAAATTCTATCTTCTTTTCTTACTTTACTTATTCACTTTTAATAGGCTAACTTTCATCTACAAGCATATCTTGACAAACTGAATACAGATTCGTAATTGTGACATTATTACTAACATTTTGGATATTCTAACTTATATTTTAGTGATTGCTACGAAAACTTATCATTAGATATTCTTTTCTTACTTTACTTCTTCACTTTTCTAAATACTTATTACTTCTCAAAGCATACTCCTAAAACTGAAAATTCTATCTTCTTTTCTTACTTTACTTCTTCACTTTTCTAAATACTTATTACTTCTCAAAGCATACTCCTTAAAATGAAATTCTATCTTCTTTTCTTACTTTATTATTCACTTTTCTAAATACTTATTACTTCTCAAAGCATACTCCTTAAAATGAAATTCTATCTTCTTTTCTTACTTTATTTATTCACTTTTCTAAATACTTATTACTTCTCAAAGCATACTCCTTAAAACTCAAATTCTATCTTCTTTTCTTACTTTACTTATTCACTTTTAATAGGCTAACTTTCATCTACAAGCATATCTTGACAAACTGAATACAGATTCGTAATTGTGACATTATTACTAACATTTTGGATATTCTAACTTATATTTTAGTGATTGCTACGAAAACTTATCATTAGATATTCTTTTCTTACTTTACTTCTTCACTTTTCTAAATACTTATTACTTCTCAAAGCATACTTTTTAAAACTGAAATTCTATCTTCTTTTCTTACTTTACTTCTTCACTTTTCTAAATACTTATTACTTCTCAAAACATACTCTTAAAACTGAAATTCTATCTTCTTTTCTTACTTTACTTCTTCACTTTTCTAAATACTTATTACTTCTCAAAGCATACTCCTTAAAAATGAAATTCTATCTTCTTTTCTTACTTTATTTATTCACTTTTCTAAATACTTATTACTTCTCAAAGCATACTCCTTAAAACTCAAATTCTATCTTCTTTTCTTACTTTACTTATTCACTTTTAATAGGCTAACTTTCATCTACAAGCATATCTTGACAAACTGAATACAGATTCGTAATTGTGACATTATTACTAACATTTTGGATATTCTAACTTATATTTTAGTGATTGCTACGAAAACTTATCATTAGATATTCTTTTCTTACTTACTTCTTCACTTTTCTAAATACTTATTACTTCTCAAAGCATACTTTTTAAAACTGAAATTCTATCTTCTTTTCTTACTTTACGTCTTCACTTTTCTAAATACTTATTACTTCTCAAAACATACTCTTAAAACTGAAATTCTATCTTCTTTTCTTACTTTACTTCTTCACTTTTCTAAATACTTATTACTTCTCAAAGCATACTCCTTAAAAATGAATTCTATCTTCTTTTCTTACTTTATTATTCACTTTTCTAAATACTTATTACTTCTCAAAGCATACTCCTTAAAACTCAAATTCTATCTTCTTTTCTTACTTTACTTATTCACTTTTAATAGGCTAACTTTCATCTACAAGCATATCTTGACAAACTGAATACAGATTCGTAATTGTGACATTATTACTAACATTTTGGATATTCTAACTTATATTTTAGTGATTGCTACGAAAACTTATCATTAGATATTCTTTTCTTACTTTACTTCTTCACTTTTCTAAATACTTATTACTTCTCAAAGCATACTCCTAAAACTGAATTCTATCTTCTTTTCTTACTTTACTTCTTCACTTTTCTAAATACTTATTACTTCTCAAAGCATACTCCTTAAAATGAAATTCTATCTTCTTTTCTTACTTTATTTATTCACTTTTCTAAATACTTATTACTTCTCAAAGCATACTCCTTAAAAATGAAATTCTATCTTCTTTTCTTACTTTATTTATTCACTTTTCTAAATACTTATTACTTCTCAAAGCATACTCCTTAAAACTCAAATTCTATCTTCTTTTCTTACTTTACTTATTCACTTTTAATAGGCTAACTTTCATCTACAAGCATATCTTGACAAACTGAATACAGATTCGTAATTGTGACATTATTACTAACATTTTGGATATTCTAACTTATATTTTAGTGATTGCTACGAAAACTTATCATTAGATATTCTTTTCTTACTTTACTTCTTCACTTTTCTAAATACTTATTACTTCTCAAAGCATACTTTTTAAAACTGAAATTCTATCTTCTTTTCTTACTTTACTTCTTCACTTTTCTAAATACTTATTACTTCTCAAAACATACTCTTAAAACTGAAATTCTATCTTCTTTTCTTACTTTACTTCTTCACTTTTCTAAATACTTATTACTTCTCAAAGCATACTCCTTAAAAATGAAATTCTATCTTCTTTTCTTACTTTATTTATTCACTTTTCTAAATACTTATTACTTCTCAAAGCATACTCCTTAAAAACTCAAATTCTATCTTCTTTTCTTACTTTACTTATTCACTTTTAATAGGCTAACTTTCATCTACAAGCATATCTTGACAAACTGAATACAGATTCGTAATTGTGACATTATTACTAACATTTTGGATATTCTAACTTATATTTTAGTGATTGCTACGAAAACTTATCATTAGATATTCTTTTCTTACTTTACTTCTTCACTTTTCTAAATACTTATTACTTCTCAAAGCATACTCCTAAAACTGAAATTCTATCTTCTTTTCTTACTTTACTTCTTCACTTTTCTAAATACTTATTACTTCTCAAAGCATACTCCTTAAAAATGAAATTCTATCTTCTTTTCTTACTTTATTTATTCACTTTTCTAAATACTTATTACTTCTCAAAGCATACTCCTTAAAAATGAAATTCTATCTTCTTTTCTTACTTTATTTATTCACTTTTCTAAATACTTATTACTTCTCAAAGCATACTCCTTAAAACTCAAATTCTATCTTCTTTTCTTACTTTACTTATTCACTTTTAATAGGCTAACTTTCATCTACAAGCATATCTTGACAAACTGAATACAGATTCGTAATTGTGACATTATTACTAACATTTTGGATATTCTAACTTATATTTTAGTGATTGCTACGAAAACTTATCATTAGATATTCTTTTCTTACTTTACTTCTTCACTTTTCTAAATACTTATTACTTCTCAAAGCATACTTTTTAAAACTGAAATTCTATCTTCTTTTCTTACTTTACTTCTTCACTTTTCTAAATACTTATTACTTCTCAAAACATACTCTTAAAACTGAAATTCTATCTTCTTTTCTTACTTTACTTCTTCACTTTTCTAAATACTTATTACTTCTCAAAACATACTCTTAAAACTGAAATTCTATCTTCTTTTCTTACTTTACTTCTTCACTTTTCTAAATACTTATTACTTCTCAAAGCATACTCCTTAAAAATGAAAATCTATCTTCTTTTCTTACTTTATTTATTCACTTTTCTAAATACTTATTACTTCTCAAAGCATACTCCTTAAAACTCAAATTCTATCTTCTTTTCTTACTTTACTTATTCACTTTTAATAGGCTAACTTTCATCTACAAGCATATCTTGACAAACTGAATACAGATTCGTAATTGTGACATTATTACTAACATTTTGGATATTCTAACTTATATTTTAGTGATTGCTACGAAAACTTATCATTAGATATTCTTTTCTTACTTTACTTCTTCACTTTTCTAAATACTTATTACTTCTCAAAGCATACTTTTTAAAACTGAAATTCTATCTTCTTTTCTTACTTTACTTCTTCACTTTTCTAAATACTTATTACTTCTCAAAACATACTCTTAAAACTGAAATTCTATCTTCTTTCTTACGTTACTTCTTCACTTTTCTAAATACTTATTACTTCTCAAAGCATACTCCTTAAAAATGAAATTCTATCTTCTTTTCTTACTTTATTTATTCACTTTTCTAAATACTTATTACTTCTCAAAGCATACTCCTTAAAACTCAAATTCTATCTTCTTTTCTTACTTACTTATTCACTTTTAATAGGCTAACTTTCATCTACAAGCATATCTTGACAAACTGAATACAGATTCGTAATTGTGACATTATTACTAACATTTTGGATATTCTAACTTATATTTTAGTGATTGCTACGAAAACTTATCATTAGATATTCTTTTCTTACTTTACTTCTTCACTTTTCTAAATACTTATTACTTCTCAAAGCATACTCCTAAAACTGAAATTCTATCTTCTTTTCTTACTTTACTTCTTCACTTTTCTAAATACTTATTACTTCTCAAAGCATACTCCTTAAAAATGAAATTCTATCTTCTTTTCTTACTTTATTTATTCACTTTTCTAAATACTTATTACTTCTCAAAGCATACTCCTTAAAAATGAAATTCTATCTTCTTTTCTTACTTTATTTATTCACTTTTCTAAATACTTATTACTTCTCAAAGCATACTCCTTAAAACTCAAATTCTATCTTCTTTTCTTACTTTACTTATTCACTTTTAATAGGCTAACTTTCATCTACAAGCATATCTTGACAAACTGAATACAGATTCGTAATTGTGACATTATTACTAACATTTTGGATATTCTAACTTATATTTTAGTGATTGCTACGAAACTTATCATTAGATATTCTTTTCTTACTTTACTTCTTCACTTTTCTAAATACTTATTACTTCTCAAAGCATACTTTTTAAAACTGAAATTCTATCTTCTTTTCTTACTTTACTTCTTCACTTTTCTAAATACTTATTACTTCTCAAAACATACTCTTAAAACTGAAATTCTATCTTCTTTTCTTACTTTACTTCTTCACTTTTCTAAATACTTATTACTTCTCAAAGCATACTCCTTAAAAATGAATTCTATCTTCTTTTCTTACTTTATTTATTCACTTTTCTAAATACTTATTACTTCTCAAAGCATACTCCTTAAAACTCAAATTCTATCTTCTTTTCTTACTTTACTTATTCACTTTTAATAGGCTAACTTTCATCTACAAGCATATCTTGACAAACTGAATACAGATTCGTAATTGTGACATTATTACTAACATTTTGGATATTCTAACTTATATTTAGTGATTGCTACGAAAACTTATCATTAGATATTCTTTTCTTACTTTACTCTTCACTTTTCTAAATACTTATTACTTCTCAAAGCATACTTTTTAAAACTGAAATTCTATCTTCTTTTCTTACTTTACTTCTTCACTTTTCTAAATACTTATTACTTCTCAAAACATACTCTTAAAACTGAAATTCTATCTTCTTTTCTTACTTTACTTCTTCACTTTTCTAAATACTTATTACTTCTCAAAGCATACTCCTTAAAAATGAAATTCTATCTTCTTTTCTTACTTTATTTATTCACTTTTCTAAATACTTATTACTTCTCAAAGCATACTCCTTAAAACTCAAATTCTATCTTCTTTTCTTACTTTACTTATTCACTTTTAATAGGCTAACTTTCATCTACAAGCATATCTTGACAAACTGAATACAGATTCGTAATTGTGACATTATTACTAACATTTTGGATATTCTAACTTATATTTTAGTGATTGCTACGAAAACTTATCATTAGATATTCTTTTCTTACTTTACTTCTTCACTTTTCTAAATACTTATTACTTCTCAAAGCATACTTTTTAAAACTGAAATTCTATCTTCTTTTCTTACTTTACTTCTTCACTTTTCTAAATACTTATTACTTCTCAAACATACTCTTAAAACTGAAATTCTATCTTCTTTTCTTACTTTACTTCTTCACTTTTCTAAATACTTATTACTTCTCAAAGCATACTCCTTAAAAATGAAATTCTATCTTCTTTTCTTACTTTATTTATTCACTTTTCTAAATACTTATTACTTCTCAAAGCATACTCCTTAAACTCAAATTCTATCTTCTTTTCTTACTTTACTTATTCACTTTTAATAGGCTAACTTTCATCTACAAGCATATCTTGACAAACTGAATACAGATTCGTAATTGTGACATTATTACTAACATTTTGGATATTCTAACTTATATTTTAGTGATTGCTACGAAAACTTATCATTAGATATTCTTTTCTTACTTTACTTCTTCACTTTTCTAAATACTTATTACTTCTCAAAGCATACTTTTTAAAACTGAAATTCTATCTTCTTTTCTTACTTTACTTCTTCACTTTTCTAAATACTTATTACTTCTCAAAACATACTCTTAAAACTGAAATTCTATCTTCTTTTCTTACTTTACTTCTTCACTTTTCTAAATACTTATTACTTCTCAAAGCATACTCCTTAAAAATGAAATTCTATCTTCTTTTCTTACTTTATTTATCACTTTTCTAAATACTTATTACTTCTCAAAGCATACTCCTTAAAACTCAAATTCTATCTTCTTTTCTTACTTTACTTATTCACTTTTAATAGGCTAACTTTCATCTACAAGCATATCTTGACAAACTGAATACAGATTCGTAATTGTGACATTATTACTAACATTTTGGATATTCTAACTTATATTTTAGTGATTGCTACGAAAACTTATCATTAGATATTCTTTTCTTACTTTACTTCTTCACTTTTCTAAATACTTATTACTTCTCAAAGCATACTCCTAAAACTGAAATTCTATCTTCTTTTCTTACTTTACTTCTTCACTTTTCTAAATACTTATTACTTCTCAAAGCATACTCCTTAAAAATGAAATTCTATCTTCTTTTCTTACTTTATTTATTCACTTTTCTAAATACTTATTACTTCTCAAAGCATACTCCTTAAAAATGAAATTCTATCTTCTTTTCTTACTTTATTTATTCACTTTTCTAAATACTTATTACTTCTCAAAGCATACTCCTTAAAACTCAAATTCTATCTTCTTTTCTTACTTTACTTATTCACTTTTAATAGGCTAACTTTCATCTACAAGCATATCTTGACAAACTGAATACAGATTCGTAATTGTGACATTATTACTAACATTTTGGATATTCTAACTTATATTTTAGTGATTGCTACGAAAACTTATCATTAGATATTCTTTTCTTACTTTACTTCTTCACTTTTCTAAATACTTATTACTTCTCAAAGCATACTTTTTAAAACTGAAATTCTATCTTCTTTTCTTACTTTACTTCTTCACTTTTCTAAATACTTATTACTTCTCAAAACATACTCTTAAAACTGAAATTCTATCTTCTTTTCTTACTTTACTTCTTCACTTTTCTAAATACTTATTACTTCTCAAAGCATACTCCTTAAAAATGAAATTCTATCTTCTTTTCTTACTTTATTTATTCACTTTTCTAAATACTTATTACTTCTCAAAGCATACTCCTTAAAACTCAAATTCTATCTTCTTTTCTTACTTTACTTATTCACTTTTAATAGGCTAACTTTCATCTACAAGCATATCTTGACAAACTGAATACAGATTCGTAATTGTGACATTATTACTAACATTTTGGATATTCTAACTTATATTTTAGTGATTGCTACGAAAAACTTATCATTAGATATTCTTTTCTTACTTTACTTCTTCACTTTTCTAAATACTTATTACTTCTCAAGCATACTTTTTAAAACTGAAATTCTATCGACATTATTACTAACATTTTGGATATTCTAACTTATATTTTAGTGATTGCTACGAAAACTTATCATTAGATATTCTTTTCTTACTTTACTTCTTCACTTTTCTAAATACTTATTACTTCTCAAAGCATACTCCTAAAACTGAAATTCTATCTTCTTTTCTTACTTTACTTCTTCACTTTTCTAAATACTTATTACTTCTCAAAGCATACTCCTTAAAAATGAAATTCTATCTTCTTTTCTTACTTTATTTATTCACTTTTCTAAATACTTATTACTTCTCAAAGCATACTCCTTAAAAATGAAATTCTATCTTCTTTTCTTACTTTATTTATTCACTTTTCTAAATACTTATTACTTCTCAAAGCATACTCCTTAAAACTCAAATTCTATCTTCTTTTCTTACTTTACTTATTCACTTTTAATAGGCTAACTTTCATCTACAAGCATATCTTGACAAACTGAATACAGATTCGTAATTGTGACATTATTACTAACATTTTGGATATTCTAACTTATATTTTAGTGATTGCTACGAAAACTTATCATTAGATATTCTTTTCTTACTTTACTTCTTCACTTTTCTAAATACTTATTACTTCTCAAGCATACTTTTTAAAACTGAAATTCTATCTTCTTTTCTTACTTTACTTCTTCACTTTTCTAAATACTTATTACTTCTCAAAACATACTCTTAAAACTGAAATTCTATCTTCTTTTTCTTACTTTACTTCTTCACTTTTCTAAATACTTATTACTTCTCAAAGCATACTCCTTAAAAATGAAATTCTATCTTCTTTTCTTACTTTATTTATTCACTTTTCTAAATACTTATTACTTCTCAAAGCATACTCCTTAAAACTCAAATTCTATCTTCTTTTCTTACTTTACTTATTCACTTTTAATAGGCTAACTTTCATCTACAAGCATATCTTGACAAACTGAATACAGATTCGTAATTGTGACATTATTACTAACATTTTGGATATTCTAACTTATATTTTAGTGATTGCTACGAAAACTTATCATTAGATATTCTTTTCTTACTTTACTTCTTCACTTTTCTAAATACTTATTACTTCTCAAAGCATACTCCTAAAACTGAAATTCTATCTTCTTTTCTTACTTTACTTCTTCACTTTTCTAAATACTTATTACTTCTCAAAGCATACTCCTTAAAAATGAAATTCTATCTTCTTTTCTTACTTTATTTATTCACTTTTCTAAATACTTATTACTTCTCAAAGCATACTCCTTAAAAATGAAATTCTATCTTCTTTTCTTACTTTATTTATTCACTTTTCTAAATACTTATTACTTCTCAAAGCATACTCCTTAAAACTCAAATTCTATCTTCTTTTCTTACTTTACTTATTCACTTTTAATAGGCTAACTTTCATCTACAAGCATATCTTGACAAACTGAATACAGATTCGTAATTGTGACATTATTACTAACATTTTGGATATTCTAACTTATATTTTAGTGATTGCTACGAAAACTTATCATTAGATATTCTTTTCTTACTTTACTTCT
This sequence comes from Loxodes magnus, assembly GCA_946699065.1. NCBI lineage: Eukaryota > Ciliophora > Karyorelictea > Loxodida > Loxodidae > Loxodes > Loxodes magnus. The sequence goes on along the minus strand of CAMPDV010004170.1, from coordinate 9,551 downwards.
TCACTTTTCTAAATACTTATTACTTCTCAAAGCATACTTTTTAAAACTGAAATTCTATCTTCTTTTCTTACTTTACTTCTTCACTTTTCTAAATACTTATTACTTCTCAAAACATACTCTTAAAACTGAAATTCTATCTTCTTTTCTTACTTTACTTCTTCACTTTTCTAAATACTTATTACTTCTCAAAGCATACTCCTTAAAAATGAAATTCTATCTTCTTTTCTTACTTTATTTATTCACTTTTCTAAATACTTATTACTTCTCAAAGCATACTCCTTAAAACTCAAATTCTATCTTCTTTTCTTACTTTACTTATTCACTTTTAATAGGCTAACTTTCATCTACAAGCATATCTTGACAAACTGAATACAGATTCGTAATTGTGACATTATTACTAACATTTTGGATATTCTAACTTATATTTTAGTGATTGCTACGAAAACTTATCATTAGATATTCTTTTCTTACTTTACTTCTTCACTTTTCTAAATACTTATTACTTCTCAAAGCATACTCCTAAAACTGAAATTCTATCTTCTTTTCTTACTTTACTTCTTCACTTTTCTAAATACTTATTACTTCTCAAAGCATACTCCTTAAAAATGAAATTCTATCTTCTTTTCTTACTTTATTTATTCACTTTTCTAAATACTTATTACTTCTCAAAGCATACTCCTTAAAAATGAAATTCTATCTTCTTTTCTTACTTTATTTATTCACTTTTCTAAATACTTATTACTTCTCAAAGCATACTCCTTAAAACTCAAATTCTATCTTCTTTTCTTACTTTACTTATTCACTTTTAATAGGCTAACTTTCATCTACAAGCATATCTTGACAAACTGAATACAGATTCGTAATTGTGACATTATTACTAACATTTTGGATATTCTAACTTATATTTTAGTGATTGCTACGAAAACTTATCATTAGATATTCTTTTCTTACTTTACTTCTTCACTTTTCTAAATACTTATTACTTCTCAAAGCATACTTTTTAAAACTGAAATTCTATCTTCTTTTCTTACTTTACTTCTTCACTTTTCTAAATACTTATTACTTCTCAAAACATACTCTTAAAACTGAAATTCTATCTTCTTTTCTTACTTTACTTCTTCACTTTTCTAAATACTTATTACTTCTCAAAGCATACTCCTTAAAAATGAAATTCTATCTTCTTTTCTTACTTTATTTATTCACTTTTCTAAATACTTATTACTTCTCAAAGCATACTCCTTAAAACTCAAATTCTATCTTCTTTTCTTACTTTACTTATTCACTTTTAATAGGCTAACTTTCATCTACAAGCATATCTTGACAAACTGAATACAGATTCGTAATTGTGACATTATTACTAACATTTTGGATATTCTAACTTATATTTTAGTGATTGCTACGAAAACTTATCATTAGATATTCTTTTCTTACTTTACTTCTTCACTTTTCTAAATACTTATTACTTCTCAAAGCATACTCCTAAAACTGAAATTCTATCTTCTTTTCTTACTTTACTTCTTCACTTTTCTAAATACTTATTACTTCTCAAAGCATACTCCTTAAAAATGAAATTCTATCTTCTTTTCTTACTTTATTTATTCACTTTTCTAAATACTTATTACTTCTCAAAGCATACTCCTTAAAAATGAAATTCTATCTTCTTTTCTTACTTTATTTATTCACTTTTCTAAATACTTATTACTTCTCAAAGCATACTCCTTAAAACTCAAATTCTATCTTCTTTTCTTACTTTACTTATTCACTTTTAATAGGCTAACTTTCATCTACAAGCATATCTTGACAAACTGAATACAGATTCGTAATTGTGACATTATTACTAACATTTTGGATATTCTAACTTATATTTAGTGATTGCTACGAAAACTTATCATTAGATATTCTTTTCTTACTTTACTTCTTCACTTTTCTAAATACTTATTACTTCTCAAAGCATACTTTTAAAACTGAAATTCTATCTTCTTTTCTTACTTTACTCTTCACTTTTCTAAATACTTATTACTTCTCAAAACATACTCTTAAAACTGAAATTCTATCTTCTTTTCTTACTTTACTTCTTCACTTTTCTAAATACTTATTACTTCTCAAAGCATACTCCTTAAAAATGAAATTCTATCTTCTTTTCTTACTTTATTTATTCACTTTTCTAAATACTTATTACTTCTCAAAGCATACTCCTTAAAACTCAAATTCTATCTTCTTTTCTTACTTTACTTATTCACTTTTAATAGGCTAACTTTCATCTACAAGCATATCTTGACAAACTGAATACAGATTCGTAATTGTGACATTATTACTAACATTTTGGATATTCTAACTTATATTTTAGTGATTGCTACGAAAAACTTATCATTAGATATTCTTTTCTTACTTTACTTCTTCACTTTTCTAAATACTTATTACTTCTCAAAGCATACTCCTAAAACTGAAATTCTATCTTCTTTTCTTACTTTACTTCTTCACTTTTCTAAATACTTATTACTTCTCAAAGCATACTCCTTAAAAATGAAATTCTATCTTCTTTTCTTACTTTATTTATTCACTTTTCTAAATACTTATTACTTCTCAAAGCATACTCCTTAAAAATGAAATTCTATCTTCTTTTCTTACTTTATTTATTCACTTTTCTAAATACTTATTACTTCTCAAAGCATACTCCTTAAAACTCAAATTCTATCTTCTTTTCTTACTTTACTTATTCACTTTTAATAGGCTAACTTTCATCTACAAGCATATCTTGACAAACTGAATACAGATTCGTAATTGTGACATTATTACTAACATTTTGGATATTCTAACTTATATTTTAGTGATTGCTACGAAAACTTATCATTAGATATTCTTTTCTTACTTTACTTCTTCACTTTTCTAAATACTTATTACTTCTCAAAGCATACTTTTTAAAACTGAAATTCTATCTTCTTTTCTTACTTTACTTCTTCACTTTTCTAAATACTTATTACTTCTCAAAACATACTCTTAAAACTGAAATTCTATCTTCTTTTCTTACTTTACTTCTTCACTTTTCTAAATACTTATTACTTCTCAAAGCATACTCCTTAAAAATGAAATTCTATCTTCTTTTCTTACTTTATTTATTCACTTTTCTAAATACTTATTACTTCTCAAAGCATACTCCTTAAAACTCAAATTCTATCTTCTTTTCTTACTTTACTTATTCACTTTTAATAGGCTAACTTTCATCTACAAGCATATCTTGACAAACTGAATACAGATTCGTAATTGTGACATTATTACTAACATTTTGGATATTCTAACTTATATTTTAGTGATTGCTACGAAAACTTATCATTAGATATTCTTTTCTTACTTTACTTCTTCACTTTTCTAAATACTTATTACTTCTCAAAGCATACTTTTTAAAACTGAAATTCTATCTTCTTTTCTTACTTTACTTCTTCACTTTTCTAAATACTTATTACTTCTCAAAACATACTCTTAAAACTGAAATTCTATCTTCTTTTCTTACTTTACTTCTTCACTTTTCTAAATACTTATTACTTCTCAAAGCATACTCCTTAAAAATGAAATTCTATCTTCTTTTCTTACTTTATTTATTCACTTTTCTAAATACTTATTACTTCTCAAAGCATACTCCTTAAAACTCAAATTCTATCTTCTTTTCTTACTTTACTTATTCACTTTTCTAAATACTTATTACTTCTCAAAGCATACTCCTTAAAAATGAAATTCTATCTTCTTTTCTTACTTTATTTATTCACTTTTCTAAATACTTATTACTTCTCAAAGCATACTCCTTAAAACTCAAATTCTATCTTCTTTTCTTACTTTACTTATTCACTTTTAATAGGCTAACTTTCATCTACAAGCATATCTTGACAAACTGAATACAGATTCGTAATTGTGACATTATTACTAACATTTTGGATATTCTAACTTATATTTTAGTGATTGCTACGAAAACTTATCATTAGATATTCTTTTCTTACTTTACTTCTTCACTTTTCTAAATACTTATTACTTCTCAAAGCATACTTTTTAAAACTGAAATTCTATCTTCTTTTCTTACTTTACTTCTTCACTTTTCTAAATACTTATTACTTCTCAAAACATACTCTTAAAACTGAAATTCTATCTTCTTTTCTTACTTTACTTCTTCACTTTTCTAAATACTTATTACTTCTCAAAGCATACTCCTTAAAAATGAAATTCTATCTTCTTTTCTTACTTTATTTATTCACTTTTCTAAATACTTATTACTTCTCAAAGCATACTCCTTAAAACTCAAATTCTATCTTCTTTTCTTACTTTACTTATTCACTTTTAATAGGCTAACTTTCATCTACAAGCATATCTTGACAAACTGAATACAGATTCGTAATTGTGACATTATTACTAACATTTTGGATATTCTAACTTATATTTTAGTGATTGCTACGAAAACTTATCATTAGATATTCTTTTCTTACTTTACTTCTTCACTTTTCTAAATACTTATTACTTCTCAAAGCATACTCCTTAAAAATGAAATTCTATCTTCTTTTCTTACTTTATTTATTCACTTTTCTAAATACTTATTACTTCTCAAAGCATACTCCTTAAAACTCAAATTCTATCTTCTTTTCTTACTTTACTTATTCACTTTTAATAGGCTAACTTTCATCTACAAGCATATCTTGACAAACTGAATACAGATTCGTAATTGTGACATTATTACTAACATTTTGGATATTCTACTTATATTTTAGTGATTGCTACGAAAACTTATCATTAGATATTCTTTTCTTACTTTACTTCTTCACTTTTCTAAATACTTATTACTTCTCAAAGCATACTCCTTAAAAATGAAATTCTATCTTCTTTTCTTACTTTATTTATTCACTTTTCTAAATACTTATTACTTCTCAAAGCATACTCCTTAAAACTCAAATTCTATCTTCTTTTCTTACTTTACTTATTCACTTTTCTAAATACTTATTACTTCTCAAAGCATACTCCTTAAAAATGAAATTCTATCTTCTTTTCTTACTTTATTTATTCACTTTTCTAAATACTTATTACTTCTCAAAGCATACTCCTTAAAACTCAAATTCTATCTTCTTTTCTTACTTTACTTATTCACTTTTAATAGGCTAACTTTCATCTACAAGCATATCTTGACAAACTGAATACAGATTCGTAATTGTGACATTATTACTAACATTTTGGATATTCTAACTTATATTTTAGTGATTGCTACGAAAACTTATCATTAGATATTCTTTTCTTACTTTACTTCTTCACTTTTCTAAATACTTATTACTTCTCAAAGCATACTCCTTAAAAATGAAATTCTATCTTCTTTTCTTACTTTATTTATTCACTTTTCTAAATACTTATTACTTCTCAAAGCATACTCCTTAAAACTCAAATTCTATCTTCTTTTCTTACTTTACTTATTCACTTTTCTAAATACTTATTACTTCTCAAAGCATACTCCTTAAAAATGAAATTCTATCTTCTTTTCTTACTTTATTTATTCACTTTTCTAAATACTTATTACTTCTCAAAGCATACTCCTTAAAACTCAAATTCTATCTTCTTTTCTTACTTTACTTATTCACTTTTAATAGGCTAACTTTCATCTACAAGCATATCTTGACAAACTGAATACAGATTCGTAATTGTGACATTATTACTAACATTTTGGATATTCTAACTTATATTTTAGTGATTGCTACGAAAACTTATCATTAGATATTCTTTTCTTACTTTACTTCTTCACTTTTCTAAATACTTATTACTTCTCAAAGCATACTTTTTAAAACTGAAATTCTATCTTCTTTTCTTACTTTACTTCTTCACTTTTCTAAATACTTATTACTTCTCAAAACATACTCTTAAAACTGAAATTCTATCTTCTTTTCTTACTTTACTTCTTCACTTTTCTAAATACTTATTACTTCTCAAAGCATACTCCTTAAAAATGAAATTCTATCTTCTTTTCTTACTTTATTTATTCACTTTTCTAAATACTTATTACTTCTCAAAGCATACTCCTTAAAACTCAAATTCTATCTTCTTTTCTTACTTTACTTATTCACTTTTAATAGGCTAACTTTCATCTACAAGCATATCTTGACAAACTGAATACAGATTCGTAATTGTGACATTATTACTAACATTTTGGATATTCTAACTTATATTTTAGTGATTGCTACGAAAACTTATCATTAGATATTCTTTTCTTACTTTACTTCTTCACTTTTCTAAATACTTATTACTTCTCAAAGCATACTTTTTAAAACTGAAATTCTATCTTCTTTTCTTACTTTACTTCTTCACTTTTCTAAATACTTATTACTTCTCAAAACATACTCTTAAAACTGAAATTCTATCTTCTTTTCTTACTTTACTTCTTCACTTTTCTAAATACTTATTACTTCTCAAAGCATACTCCTTAAAAATGAAATTCTATCTTCTTTTCTTACTTTATTTATTCACTTTTCTAAATACTTATTACTTCTCAAAGCATACTCCTTAAAACTCAAATTCTATCTTCTTTTCTTACTTTACTTATTCACTTTTAATAGGCTAACTTTCATCTACAAGCATATCTTGACAAACTGAATACAGATTCGTAATTGTGACATTATTACTAACATTTTGGATATTCTAACTTATATTTTAGTGATTGCTACGAAAACTTATCATTAGATATTCTTTTCTTACTTTACTTCTTCACTTTTCTAAATACTTATTACTTCTCAAAGCATACTTTTTAAAACTGAAATTCTATCTTCTTTTCTTACTTTACTTCTTCACTTTTCTAAATACTTATTACTTCTCAAAGCATACTCCTTAAAAATGAAATTCTATCTTCTTTTCTTACTTTATTTATTCACTTTTCTAAATACTTATTACTTCTCAAAGCATACTCCTAAAACTGAAATTCTATCTTCTTTTCTTACTTTACTTCTTCACTTTTCTAATACTTATTACTTCTCAAAGCATACTCCTTAAAAATGAAATTCTATCTTCTTTTCTTACTTTATTTATTCACTTTTCTAAATACTTATTACTTCTCAAAGCATACTCCTTAAAACTCAAATTCTATCTTCTTTTCTTACTTTACTTATTCACTTTTAATAGGCTAACTTTCATCTACAAGCATATCTTGACAAACTGAATACAGATTCGTAATTGTGACATTATTACTAACATTTTGGATATTCTAACTTATATTTTAGTGATTGCTACGAAAACTTATCATTAGATATTCTTTTCTTACTTTACTTCTTCACTTTTCTAAATACTTATTACTTCTCAAAGCATACTTTTTAAAACTGAAATTCTATCTTCTTTTCTTACTTTACTTCTTCACTTTTCTAAATACTTATTACTTCTCAAAACATACTCTTAAAACTGAAATTCTATCTTCTTTTCTTACTTTACTTCTTCACTTTTCTAAATACTTATTACTTCTCAAAGCATACTCCTTAAAAATGAAATTCTATCTTCTTTTCTTACTTTATTTATTCACTTTTCTAAATACTTATTACTTCTCAAAGCATACTCCTTAAAACTCAAATTCTATCTTCTTTTCTTACTTTACTTATTCACTTTTAATAGGCTAACTTTCATCTACAAGCATATCTTGACAAACTGAATACAGATTCGTAATTGTGACATTATTACTAACATTTTGGATATTCTAACTTATATTTTAGTGATTGCTACGAAAACTGAAATTCTATCTTCTTTTCTTACTTTACTTCTTCACTTTTCTAAATACTTATTACTTCTCAAAGCATACTTTTTAAAACTGAAATTCTATCTTCTTTTCTTACTTTACTTCTTCACTTTTCTAAATACTTATTACTTCTCAAAACATACTCTTAAAACTGAAATTCTATCTTCTTTTCTTACTTTACTTCTTCACTTTTCTAAATACTTATTACTTCTCAAAGCATACTCCTTAAAAATGAAATTCTATCTTCTTTTCTTACTTTATTTATTCACTTTTTCTAAATACTTATTACTTCTCAAAGCATACTCCTTAAAACTCAAATTCTATCTTCTTTTCTTACTTTACTTATTCACTTTTAATAGGCTAACTTTCATCTACAAGCATATCTTGACAAACTGAATACAGATTCGTAATTGTGACATTATTACTAACATTTTGGATATTCTAACTTATATTTTAGTGATTGCTACGAAAACTTATCATTAGATATTCTTTTCTTACTTTACTTCTTCACTTTTCTAAATACTTATTACTTCTCAAAGCATACTCCTAAAACTGAAATTCTATCTTCTTTTCTTACTTTACTTCTTCACTTTTCTAAATACTTATTACTTCTCAAAGCATACTCCTTAAAAATGAAATTCTATCTTCTTTTCTTACTTTATTTATTCACTTTTCTAAATACTTATTACTTCTCAAAGCATACTCCTTAAAAATGAAATTCTATCTTCTTTTCTTACTTTATTTATTCACTTTTCTAAATACTTATTACTTCTCAAAGCATACTCCTTAAAACTCAAATTCTATCTTCTTTTCTTACTTTACTTATTCACTTTTAATAGGCTAACTTTCATCTACAAGCATATCTTGACAAACTGAATACAGATTCGTAATTGTGACATTATTACTAACATTTTGGATATTCTAACTTATATTTTAGTGATTGCTACGAAAACTTATCATTAGATATTCTTTTCTTACTTTACTTCTTCACTTTTCTAAATACTTATTACTTCTCAAAGCATACTCCTAAAACTGAAATCTATCTTCTTTTCTTACTTTACTTCTTCACTTTTCTAAATACTTATTACTTCTCAAAACATACTCTTAAAACTGAAATTCTATCTTCTTTTCTTACTTTACTTCTTCACTTTTCTAAATACTTATTACTTCTCAAAGCATACTCCTTAAAAATGAAATTCTATCTTCTTTTCTTACTTTATTTATTCACTTTTCTAAATACTTATTACTTCTCAAAGCATACTCCTTAAAACTCAAATTCTATCTTCTTTTCTTACTTTACTTATTCACTTTTAATAGGCTAACTTTCATCTACAAGCATATCTTGACAAACTGAATACAGATTCGTAATTGTGACATTATTACTAACATTTTGGATATTCTAACTTATATTTTAGTGATTGCTACGAAAACTTATCATTAGATATTCTTTTCTTACTTTACTTCTTCACTTTTCTAAATACTTATTACTTCTCAAAGCATACTTTTTAAAACTGAAATTCTATCTTCTTTTCTTACTTTACTTCTTCACTTTTCTAAATACTTATTACTTCTCAAAACATACTCTTAAAACTGAAATTCTATCTTCTTTTCTTACTTTACTTCTTCACTTTTCTAAATACTTATTACTTCTCAAAGCATACTCCTTAAAAATGAAATTCTATCTTCTTTTCTTACTTTATTTATTCACTTTTCTAAATACTTATTACTTCTCAAAGCATACTCCTTAAAACTCAAATTCTATCTTCTTTTCTTACTTTACTTATTCACTTTTAATAGGCTAACTTTCATCTACAAGCAT